>CABFOW010002894.1:0-64126 GCA_902141385.1 Timema californicum | reverse complement strand
ATTGCTATTTGCTGCCAACGTTAATTTGAAATTATAATATACATTTTACACCGCCTTAAAATTGCAGTCGGATCACTGAAAGCGTAAAAAATTGATAATTGCCGCCAACATCTTGATCCAGATCCACAACACAGATGAACGCCCGGTTTGTGTAGAAAATGTCCTGGTATTTTCCCGTATCATCTACAAAACCTGAATTCCAATTCATTCTCTCGAAAACCATTATTTGTAGACACACACACGGCATAATGCACTCACACACCCCACATTAAAATTTAATACAAGATGGTGAACGTTAACCTTGTCGTTGGAAACACAGACAAAACAATCAAGCAACTTTCGACTGGCGCGTGCCATCAAGTGTAGCATTCGCGTTGATGCGATGTGCGGGAAATTCAAACAAAATTAACCCTTCCTTCACCTCTGACAAGACGTCTTGTGAATGTGGGAAATGCCAGGCCTCCACCGTGGTTCGGATTCCACGTTAAACTGTAGGTCCTTCATTTCACCTCACAATCACCCTACCATTCATTACACATTATCGTAAGTGTGTATAACCCAAACGGGTAGTAAGACGCGGTGCTAATAATAATAATAATAATGATTCAAACTAAAATTATTTTCATGACTTTATGACCAGAATATTAAAAATTCGTGATTTTCGTGACCTTTTTCCGCAATTAGTGACTTTTTTTTGTAGCTTTCGTGACCCAGTAGACAACCTGCTAAGGTGGTAAGTCTTCATTCAAAATTTTCATTTAGATGAAAAAGAAATGAATATTAGATTTCAATACTTTACATGCTTCTATATTTAATATTTGAAGCTTATTACTATAGGATTCCTGGTTCAAGAATTATTTTATACTGGCTGTATCCGAAGTCTACTTCACGCGCTGTCGACCCTTGACGTTCACTCGATAGTTGCATTGGCAATCACATTATCAAGTATAGAACCATGGGAATAGTCACAAAGTGTGTCGATGCACCCCTCACAGGCCCTTGAGACCAAGGGTGAGAGCAAGTTACTCTTGACATGCCGTCGATGCGGAGTTTGACTGGCAACTATTTAATTTTTCGTCTGCTATGGTAATGTGATCAGTGATTTGTGATAAAGTATTTTAACTATACCGGTAATGATTTTGTTGTAGTGGTTTTGTGTTGTGTTGGAAATTCCTAGTGAAAAGAAGCGGGACTGGATATTAAAACGTTGTATTCGTTTTCATTCCCTGCTAATAGATGGTGTTTGAAATAGTTTCCAAGATCACTGGTAGAAGAAGCACTGCGGACTCAAGGGAGTGTAAAGGGTAGTTTGCTGTTTGAAAAGTCTGCTGCAATCTTCGATCTCAAGTGCGTGTAAAGTATAAATTTAACAAGTCTGCATTAAGTCAAGTGTACTTGACTATTCGGATACAGCCACTATCTAATATCACAGTTAATCAGTCATGTAGACACGTTTTACACGCACATTAAATACTTATTATTATTAGTACCGCGTCTTACTACCCGTTCGGGTTATACGCACTTACACTAATGTGTAATGGTAGGGTGATTGTGAGATGAAATGGAGGACCTACAGTTTAACGTGGAATCCGAACCACGGTGGAGGCCTGGCATTCCCCACATTCACAAGATGTCTTGTCAGAGGTGAAGGAAGGGTTTGGTAATCAGATAAATCTATGCAGGGAGCAAGGATTGAACCCCGGCCGCCAACATAGAAGTCTGACACCTTACCCCTAGACCGCCAGGTCACCCACATTAAATACTAATAGCAAAGAAAATATAGGTAGGCATATTATAGTATGTAGGTCTAATTATGATACAGTAAGATGTGACATTGGTTAATTCAAATAATTGTTTAGTTCAAAATAATGAAGTTAATATCTAAATCAATAGTAAAACATAACATTTAATTTAAATTTTTAAAGGAAAATATCAGTGCTAAAACTGTTTTAATTCTGAATTCTTTCATGTGTTACCTAATTTTTCCAAGTTACCGTATATATTTTGTGTTTAAAGTTTTTTTGTTTTTTCATGTATAGTACATTAAGTGTAAAATAGGCCTATGTGTTTTATATGACATATTTTGAAGTTATTGATTTATTGTGCCTGGATACTCATAGAATTGGTTAATATTTGAATTTTTTCAGATATCCCTCGAACTTTAAATATAAAAAGTTATAGGCCTACTGTATTTTATTTGTAAGTTCCATTAATTTCCAATTAAAGTCATTAAATTATTATGGACTTCCTTGGAAAAAAACTCGAACCTAAATAAAATAAGAGTCAATTTGTGGTATAAAGTGAGTAAAAGTGTGTTTTCTTCTAAAAGTAACATGCAAAATAAAAGTGAGAAAAGTGACTCAATTACATTTCTGCACTAAGCTTGTTATAGTAGCTTAGACATGTTAAAATCATATTTAGTGAGGTCCAAATTTTAAAATGTACTACCACTGGTAATGTAACATATAATAACAAGTTTAAAGAAAGTATTGTCTTAATTGGAAATAATATTAATTATCCAATTAACAACTAGCATATTTTCCACCATATTACTATTTGCAGTTCAATCAAATCTATTGATGCATGAATGGTTATGTTTTGCTAGTTTGGTGCGGTTTTCATTATAAACAGGAAATCTCCAATATAATTCCAGACATTGTTACACAGTTTGACCGATAGGTAGTGTGAGTGATTTTAGTGTTTTTTGATTTAATTTTAAAATGACACAGGCCTGTACTGTAAAATATTTATCAAATAATAGTTTTTATTATTGGAAAGTCCCTATTCGTCAAGAAAGCATTTTAGTTTAAGCTATTTTGTGATCTAAATAAGTTAGTTAAGGAAAACATGTGGTTGACATGTGAATGGTTAGGTTGTTAGAAAGGTAGACTATATTTTATAACAAAATATTTACTACTATTAGGTAAAGACTTAATTTTTAATTGAATTAAGGTATTTAACATGCACTTTATGAACTGATTATCATGATTTATAAACCAAGTTAAGTTTAGATGAGACACATCATGCCGTCACCTAGACACTGTGAAAATGGAAAGCCATAAATTACCAATAATACATTTTTCGGCCATGCCAGGAAACGAACTTGGGTCCCTTAACTTAGTAGCCAGACACGCTACCGAGTTGAGATGTTGAACCATAAGATTTGTTTTAATAATGTTTGTGCCATGTGAAAATCTCATTCGTATTTAGACCCTACATTATTATTCTCTAACTTTTAGTTATATTTTAATCTTAAAACTCTATAGGCCTACTACTATAATTATTGCAATACCTGTTATTTATAGAAAGTTTCTAATATTGAGTGTATTAATAATTTTTAAAAAACTCTTAATATACCCAAAATAAAATATTTAAGAATCGGATTCAATTGGCGCAATATTCTCCAATATTTAAGTTAAAAAATATAACTTCACATTTAAGACTCATAGGTAAAATCTGTATGAATTCTAGACCAGAGACAAGTTCTGGACGTTAGGGGTTAGTTTGTATAGTATTTACTATTTACCTTAGTTGGCGCCACAGATCACGTTACTATTATAGGTTTACACAGGCTTAGTTCTAAGATACCTAATAGAAAGCGCCACAGTAAATGTATTTATATTTGATCTCTAAAATAAATTATAATATATAATTATATTATAGAGATCAAGTGTATATATCAATAAAATTTAATAGATAGCGCTAAACCACAAATATAGTTATTTAAAATCTCAAAATTAAGGTGTCAAAATGTAAGCCTATATTTAAATCCACGACAAAAAATCTGTGACAAGAGAAAATGGTTTATCTAGCTGGTTCTTTTGAGAGTGTTGAGAAAATTAACTTGGAAGTTTCATTACACATGAAACTAGCCGTCTAAAATGGCCAAGTGCAAGATCCCACAGTTTCTATATTTTAAATTACGGCACGAACACACTTGATGGGTATTGTATATAGTACTAAGTCTCTATAACAATCCTACAAAGCTGTGGAATCTGGTTCTTCTGGAAATTTTGATAAAATTAACTTCAAACTTACGTCACACATTAAACTAACCCTCTAATATGATTTAGTTTTTAAGGCCCCACAGTTTTTATCATGTTTTTATTACAGCTATCCAAAGAAATAGATGTCTACTGTTGGCATAGGGATATACTAGGGGCTATTTACAGTAACGTTTTGAGCTTTTATCTAAGTAAACTTGGGTGGTGAATGTACTTTAGTTTGTATTCACTAAATATTCCCTTTTCTTTATCGCACTAAGGGAATTAAGGGATTATTTAAGTGTTTTTCACATCCTTTCTAAGAGACCATCAACTTTTGTTACATGTTACTGACGTGGATTTATTCTTTGTGATGGCATTTTGGACTTTAATATACATGTAACCCTGGAAGGTAGGCATAACAACCCTGCCGGATTGGGCGGGAGTCTCCCGGATTATGACTATTCTCCCGTCTACCGGGAATCCCTATCCAGGATTTGATATCTCCCGGATTTCACAAGAAACACAAAAAACCTCAATTCAAAATGCAAAATGTTATATTTATTGTACCTACATTATTTAATACGATAGTATTGACAAACTCAAATTAATATACTACGGTACCTACTTACTATCGGACAAATATAGACATATTTCATATTTAACTTTTACAAACGTCACTGGCAGTTGGCAACACTCTGGGATCCTTGCCTATTCCCCCTACGCAGCCACGCTACGGGTAACTGAGACCTCCTTACTTTCAGTTACCTTCACTTTTTCATTATGTGTCGAGCACCATGTTGATTACTTTGCACTAAGTTATTCCTTTTAGTTTCATTTTGATCAAGTATTTCATGCGCTAAGTAAATATGGCCTAAATTTTGAGTGGACATTGTAATGAAAATTTAAAAAAGATAGATGTGTATTATATAATTTTTATATAGTTTTCTAGTTTAATATCAGTGTCTTCTGAATCTTGTTTATGTAACAATAGTTAACATCAAGATGTATAAAGATTGTGTTTTTGTTGGGCGCCACCCCTAGTATCTAGGAGAAAAATAATAATCAAAAAGAAAAACATTTACCTCGGCTAATTCAGACAGTGGCACGACGACTCTCTATACTCGAGACCACTGGGGAATACTTAAAATAAAACATGAGCAATTTAGATAAAAATGGATTGTTGAAATAAAATGTAATTTTGACAATAAAAATAAGTGTATAAAACAACAATTGTTGGCACTTTTGTGGATTTATTGTTGTTTCCTATTTACCACATCCCAATCCTACCTATGGAATTCCGGATAGTTATAATTATAATTTAACAAAGTATAAAATAGTATTGTTGAAACCAAAAAGAAGAGAGAAATATATATATAATCAAAAAATTAATAATTAGACATAAAATAAAATGTTACTTAATTCTCTGCATTAGTCTGTCTTTCTGAAAGTTCGTAAATGAATTCTGATTTTGATAGGAGAGAAAAAACTAATAATAATATATAGTTGAAGAGTTGGCATGACCTCACTCATGAATTAGTCCATATTGAAACACCAACTTCAGAAATTTGTTTCACTTTAGTAATGCAAATTCTTCCACAATTTAAACGAAAATAAACAGTCTAGTTCTTGCACACACACTTAGCTTTCCATTTTTGCTACTTGTACTTTAATTTACAACCGTTAATTCACTTTAAAATAATTGGATTAGGAGCTCCACAGAATTGTCTCCATGTTGGACCAACACCGAGGAAGAAGACCCAGTCTCCTACAGAAAGTCTTCCAAAAATCAAATTTAAAAATGTTCTATTCTTTACTTCCAGATCCAAATAGAAAGCTAATATATAAAAACAAAAGATAAAATGTTGGCTATGGACTAGGGATAAAAATCAAATACAATACAAGTTCAATATAAATATTAAAATATATCCCAATTAATGTGAACAATGTTTTCATAAAATAATTAAATGTTTATTTCTATATGTCAACATTGAAAAGCGAGCTGGTTTTGAATTATTTACATCGAGCCTTGCTTCTTCTTTTTCTTCTTTTACAATCACGAGATCCGCTACTCACTTGTTTGATAGAACTGCGCATGCGTTAAAACAAACATGGTCGACGTTCATTATAAATAAGAGAGTTAAAAACACTTCTTATAAGAATAATTAATATGTTTAGTAAAAGGTAAGTGTTCTTCCTTAAATCAAAATTCCTTATTTAAATTATTTACAACAATGTTATACGTTGTTCCTTCCATCCTTTTATTGTATTGAATGGATGTAAATATTGTTATTAGGCAGGCCGGTGACACAGCGGCCGAACTTTGAAATCCTTAATTTAATTCAAAAATAAGTTGGAAATTATTCTCAAAAATTATAAAAATATATTATATACAAGTTAGGGTGGCAAATTACATCACAACATTCATAATAATTAACCATTGAGATTTGTGAAAATGTCAAGTGAGAAGAAAAGAAAGTATTACATAACCTTTAATAACGACTGGATGAAATAAAATTAAATGGTTACGGAAGAAAGAGTGAGTTTGAAGGTGAGTGTATATTGTGTATGCAGACTTCACCAGTCTAATTCGAAGGAATCAGAGCAATAAATATCCACGCGTTGTCAACCAAACAGAAGTCTTTTTCACAGCAGAATAAACAGTCTACTGCTGTTACAGCATTTAAAAAAAAACCAACACCAAATAAAATGACTTAATTACTGCTGCAGAGGTAACCGCGACTTATCACATCAGTTGTTAAACACCATCTAAGTTACAACAGCCAAGGTTGCTCTAATAAATTGGCTAGTGTTATATCTAATAACTCTAGTATTGCGAAAATAAAAGTCAAGTGGTAGAACTAAAGTTAGCATTATTGTAGAAAATATTCTAGCCCCAGCTGCCCAAGAAAAACTTATCTTTGACTTAAAATAATCTAGATATTTTTCGGTAGTGGTTTCCCGGATTTGCATGTTGTAGTGTTGTCAAGCCTACTGGAAGGGCACAGTGGGACACTCTGTCCCAAATAATTTTCGTTTTTCTATTAATTTAGGTTGGTACATCTGACAAGCGCTATCTGTGATCTAGTAGACAAAAGTGTCGTGAGATACGGCAACCACGAAGAAAATGTTCTTTTGATGCTTCTTTACAGAGTAATCTTTCATGAAACTAAAAGACCATGACAATCTCCGCATTGTTAGTTGTGAACTGCGCAGAGGTAAAATTGATCTAAATAACAATAGTGGTCGCTCAAGCATTAAGACATTTGAAGTAACGCTAACATTTACTAGCAGTAAATGCGGCCATATCAACTAATACGGTAAGAAAGTTCTTTTAGAAAAAACTCATTAACTTCTGAAAATTTGCTTTTGACTTCCAAAGAGGGTACTATCATATATCATCACACAGTTATTGTTCCCTTGAATGTACGTCGAAGCTGGTAGCAAGTATGTTTGAACTGAAGTTCTCAGCCCACACTAAGTCGTAAGCGATCGTAAAAAAAAAAGATTTTCTTTAAGGAGGCACAGGAGATTGGATATTTAATTACACATTACTTGAGCGTTATGATGGATTCTTCCAATAACCACAATAATAAGTTAGTGCCAGTGGCGTATGGCTAATTCTGGACAAAGGGAAGTAATTAGGCTACAATAGAAGGAGTCCGATGGACCTTAGTATACTTAGATGCTCACACTGGTATTCTTTTAATAGTTAAAATTATTCTGGGTAAGAAAGGAACGGGGGTTGACCCAAACTATGCATTGAATAAAACAAAATAAATGGTGTTCTTAGAAATATTACCCGATTCATTAATATATATAATTGTAGTTCTAACTCAAATAAAAATAATAATATTAATGGTCAATTTTGATTGCCGAAATTTTCTCTTAGGTTGTGGCCTGCAAATGAGTATGACCTTAGGCCTTCCTTATAGTTTTGAATCCAGATTTATTCTACACGCCATTATATTAGTAGATAGTAAGATCAACTATATAACTTTCCGCCAACCCAACATACCGATTTTTACCATACCCTTTATTAAAATTAATTATTGAAACGTCAAAGTTTTTATAGGCTGCCTGAAGATGGAGTGGGTCTGCCTGTACCCATTATTATATTTTTTCTCGTCAAAAAGTCGAAACAAAAACTACGATTCTAAATAGGACTAATGGATACACAGCCGCTTCCACTGCTGCACTTGTTGACACACTCGTCATTCTACTACTGTATGCAAAGAAACAAACCGGAGGATCAAACAAGCGTCAATATTCCGTAAAATAAAACTAAACCTACTTTAAATTGCTGATAAATACGTTATTTTATAAGACTGCTATAATTATATCTAGAAACAAAAAATATTGGTTAAAACAAACTAAAAAACAAAATTTTAACAGTATTAAACGTACGATTATACACCAATCACGATATTAAACTCATGCGCTAATACTCGCCTAGGGAAACGGTGCTTCCCTTTCCCCTGTGAGCGCCGGACAGACCCGGAAACAAACGATTGGCGGAATAAAGAGTGATCGAAACCAACTCTCTGGCTGGTCAGTCTGAGAATGAACGGCTTACTCCAAAAGAGCTGCGACCTTAACTCAATATACTTGTCGGAGAGGTTTCTTTTATAAAAATAATCTTTTATACCTTCATTTTCCTCTTATTTTATTTATCCCCCTTTAATTTTAGGTAAGCGTTGCTTCCATTGAATAAATTCCACTGGTTTGTGCCATTGATTTTACGCTATTTGGACTGTACCTTGGGAGTAAAAGTTAAGCTTCTGGCACTTACTGTAAATACCTTCCGGTTGTAACATCTGAGCAGTTGTGCAACTATGTCTACTCGACCTTGATTTCTTTCAATTTAGTTGAAAAGTGTGTTGGTCTTTCTGCATGAAATGCCAATACTGATTTTGGAGGCCATAATCAAACGGGGGGCAAGCGGGACTTGTTGAGCAAACTCACCAACACGTGTACAAAATCTGTAGTTGGATTAGGCTTTGTTGCACATCTGATAAACAACTGCATTTAAAAGGCAATGTAGTAGTTATCAATATTTAAAAACCTTTTTACATCCACACTGTTCATGTATGTGCTTTAAAAACTTTTTGTGAGTCTGTAGAAATGGAATACAAGAAGATGTTATATTTTTCAAAAACTCGATTCTTTGTTTGATGCCAGATATCCTCTAAATGTATGAATATTTGCAAGAGTATTTCCTAACTTATACTTCTTGCCCAACACTATTAAGAGAAAGGACTAGACTTGTAAAACTAGAGAAGCGTTTTCAGCGCAACTCCTAAGAAGCGTCCATTTATTGAACAAATTGTACTGTTATATTAATTTTGGTTTGAGAGAGTTAATCTGTTATATAGATTGGTCAAGTTTCTTGGAAGGGAACGAGGATATAAAGGCTAGGGTTTTATCAAAGATCCCTCACATTGCAGAAATGTGTTGCTTTATTTTTAGGTTGAAATCAAATAAGCAGTGGTATGGTTTTCTTTATATTTCTTACACGGTGGAAGAAAACATTTTTCATTAGACTTTCTCGTATTAGACTGGATTGCTGGTGACGATATTGGGGATTCTTGGAGTAATGTACTGAGATTGTTTTTTTTAACGGTTCTAAGCACACTAATTGTATTTATTTATTTTTGCGCTGCAACTTACTATCCGTTCGGGTTATACGATTATATACTAATTATTCTACTGTGTTAGGAATCAGTAAAATTAAATTTAGAGGAGGTGCACCCCATTTTCGTGGAGTGAAAGCAGAAAACTATTTAGTAAAAGACACCCGAGTGCACTAGCTTTCCTTCGCAATTCATTTGTTGGCTTAAACTAGGTAAAGTTGTACCGTCTCGGGGTTTAGATGGTATGTAACATTCATATATAAATATAAGAAATAGCAAGAAGAAGGTAGGTTTGAAAAAATATAATTTGAATTAATCATAAAGCAGAACAAGGTACGCAATGAATCTTAGGAACACCATCTCAATTAACATGGTCTATAAACTTGACTGCGTCAAGTTACTTATTAGATTGCTGGGCAGAGACAAAAGTAAACATGGCGTGAAAAGCCCATTAGCTGTATGATAACAGATTAGAAAAGCTAGTAACAATCCATCTGCTTGATACATTAACATGGAACATTCAGCAGACAGTTGCACCGGGCAAGTTCAAAGTCTGTGTTCTCAGCTATTACCTTTTCTAAGGTTGGCACACAACCCATTGGCTTAAGCCAGTAGGGCCACAATTATACAATTGTTGGGCACCCCAAAAGGGAGGGCCAGCAACGCAAATTAAAGATAAAAAAATTAGATACCACGTGCCGTGCCAGAAGGGCTGAGTCGGCCCACAAGTTGAACACCCAAGTGGTGTACAACATAAATCAAACATGAAATATAAGTTACCACGAGCCGTTACAGAAAGGCTGAAGCGGCCCACAAGTTGAACACCCAAGTGGTGTACAACATAAATTAAACATGCCTAACTAGGCACCACCCCAAGGCCCTGAACAATCAGAACTATCTCTTACCCGGCTAGCCACCTTGATGACTGCAAAATAGTCATGTGGGTTAGGGTGTGGGACTCACTCCCATTGAAACTGCTGGTCCAAAGACTCAGCAGGAAACTTGCGTGAAGCGCGAGAGGATATCATTAGATATAAGAAAAACTACAACAGACATTAAGTTATATAATAGACTAATCCTCTAAACTAGTATTCCCTAAAGACTACGATGTGAGTCTAGCCATGATACGGGCTATTCCCGATTCCTTTATTGATCTATCGAAGTCCAGGTTACTTTCCACGGTCCGGTCGGTCCCTTGACGAGAACATCTTGATCACCGCTAAATGTAGGCTAAGTTTGTTAAGAGACGACTATCTAGGAGACGTTGAATAATAGCAATCATATCGTTGCTAAGCGAAGCATGGAGATTTATAGCGGTCGAACGCACTGCATGCTGGGATGGATGAGATGAAGGGTTGATCGACCATCTACGAGGTTCTGGAAGGTTGACTCCTCCTAGAGAGCTGGTTGAGTGGCGTCTTCAGTTGATCAAGAAACTCGGACTGGTCAAGTGCGATATTATTATTATTAGCACCGCGTCTTACTACCCGTTCAGGTTATACGCACTTACGCTAATGTGTAATGGTAGGGTGATTGTGAGATGAAATGAAGGACCTACAGTTTAACGTGGAATCCGAACCACGGTGGAGGCCTGGCATTCCCCACATTAACAAGATGTCTTGTCAGAGGTGAAGGAAGGGTTTGGTAACCAGATAAATCAGTGCCGGAACCGAGGATTGAACCCCGGCCGCCAGCATAGAAGTCTGACACCTTACCACTAGACCACCAGGTCACCAAGTGCGATATAATTGAATGGCACGGTCTCCCCACCATTCTGACGGCATCGCTTCTGATGGGGCCGGAGTCGTTCCATGAAGTGTCCAAGACGTTGGTATGTACCACATACATCTATGTATTACAAAACTTGTATGTAGATCAGGGAATACTAATATTTGTGTGTATCTTACCCATGATTAGTTGCTTCAAATTTTAGGGCCGAAAAAGGGCTGAACTGGTTTAGCCCGTTAAAAAGTGTTTTCTGCAAGAACAGTGCAACAGAACATTCAGCATTGGTGATTCTAGTGAAGACTGTGACATGGAAAAAATTGTTTATAATACTGTATAACAGCTAATAATATAACAGTTTAACTCAGTACAAGGCGAATTGTATTCTGTTAAACATGTTGCAGATATAAGCTATTACAATACATCAGTCAGTGCCCGATTAACACAGTAGTAAAAGTAGTATATGCTACGGGCCCCACGTTTTTGAGGACTCTCAATAGAAAATAAAATAAATAAATTGATAATTTGAAACTTATTTATGTTTGTAAGCGGTCTGGTGAAATGGCATCCCAGCGTCTTCTGACAATCCGACAACGCTGTTGTTTAAATGTCGAAAGAACGACATTTTGAATGGTACTACAATATTTTGGGTTCGTTCGATAGCTGACAATTCTTTAGAGTACAAATGTAGAAAATGGGGAGCGGGTAAAGTGATAGACAACAAAGTGGTCGGTACGAGAGGACAAAGCGATAGACAGCCATCTGCTAGACACGCAGAAACTACGTGTACCAGGTGATCGACACGAGCTGGACCATGTGATAGACAGCCAACCGGTAGACAAAACGAAAACAATTATTTGGAAGGCTGCGTGAGTTGTGAGTAGCCGACACAACTTGGACCAACTGCTAGACAAGCTCATGTACTCAGTAATAGACAACCAAGCGGTCGACACGAAAGGACCAACTGCTAGACAAGCTCAAGTATAGGATTACAAAGTGATAGACAACCAAGTGGTCGACACGAAAGGACCAACTGCTCGACAAACTTTTATATCATCCTGTTAAGAGTGAGATAAGTGACAGAACAGTTAATTCAATACACGATTGCCCTTGTTTACACTCGAATAATCCCGCCCCCTCCCCCACCCTTTCCCAACCCGTCAGCTTAACCTCACACTTCTTGGTATATTTTTGTAGGGTTTGCTAAAGTAAATATGTAGGCAAGAATAACTCAAAATAATGATGACCTTATAAAAGAATATCATTAATTGAACAGTCGCAATTAATTCTGCAACAATGGCTGCAACATTAAAGAACAATGAGCATTGGTCCACCAGTATGAACTATCTTATTTTTATGTTGATAGATTAGAAGTGAGGAGAGTATAATTAAAAAAATACACCCGCTATTTCATGAAGAAAAAGTTGAAAACTATTGAGTTAATATTACTTAGTGGCTTTTATTAAAACTTGAAATTTGACAACAGTTTTAAAATAGTATGTAAAATTAGTAACCGGCAATAAGCGACGGTAAAAAGGATTTTTATTGTTTTTCAAAGAGATAATTTTAATATCTAGCTTGTATATTTAGTGCTACATATTTTTAATTTTTAGCACCACGTTATAGCTACTAGAGAGTTACTACCCGTTCGGGTTATACGCCTATATACTACGAGGCACGTCCAGAAAGCAAGAGTACTGGTTGCCTTCTCATGCCGTGAGAATTCTTTTCCAAAGTTGGCAACACTGAGTGGTAGTGGGGGTTCTTCTGAACACACCGAGCAAAAGTGGACCTTGTTAGTAGGAAAACTAGCCTTGTAGTGTCCTTTTGTGTGAAGTATGTCGATAAGAAATCCCGCCAAATGCGAGGTGAGCACTGTCATCAGGTTCCTTCTCGTTGAAGGAAAAACAAGGACTGAAATTTTTTCATAGATCAAAACTGTTTACGGCGAAGGTGTTATGAATCGAACGAACATGTTTAAGTGGTGTCGTGAGTTTAATGAAGGCAGAACGAATGTTCATGACGATCAGAAGTGTGGAAGATCTTCCATTTTTACCAATGAGTTGGCGCAAAAAATCGAGAAAAATGTTCGCGATTGACAGCGGATGAAACTTCTGCAATGTTTCCACAACTCTCCAGATCTCTCTTACATGAAACAATTACAGAAACGCTGAGATTCCGAAAATTGTACGCAAGATGGGCCCCAAAACAACTGACAGAGCAGCACAAAGTAAATCGGGTCACAAGCGCTCGTGAGTTCCTTGAGCGAATTGAATTGGAAAGTGAGGATTTCCTGAGCTCGATTGTGACTGTAGATGAAACCTGGGTGGCTCATTACACTCCTAAGACCAAAAGACAGTCATCACAGTGGCGGAACACCAATTCTCCATCTGCCAAAAAATTCAAAACCTCAATTTCGGGCAAAAAAAAATCATGGCCACTATGTTTTGGGACATAAAAGGGATCATTTTGATGGAATTTCTGCTTCAAGGGGAGACGATTAATGCAACAAGATACTGTGAGACCCTAACAAAAAATTCAAGAGAGCAATTTAAAACAAACGGAGGAGAACGTTGACAAGGCAACGGCCGCCCACACACGGCCAATGCCCCCAAGGCGCTTTTGGACTCATTCTGTTGGAACATTTTGAGCCACGCCACATATTCCACTGACTTGGCGCCTTCACACTTTAATCTTTTAACCTGCTTGAAGACTAACATGGGTGGGAAAAAAATTTCAGCCGACGAGGAGGTGAAACAATAGGTACTGAACTGGAAGAAGGCGACGGTGAGAGAATTATTTGAGGAGGGCGTCAAAAAGCTTGTGCCATGGCTCACAACATGCATAGAACGGTAAGGCGACTACGCGGAGAAATAACTGACATATTTACCAACAAAATCCTCTAATTTGGTTTTAAATATATAAAAAAAATAGAAAAATCGAGTACTCTCACTTTCTGAACGTGCCTCGTAACTGCGCTAATATGTTTAGGGATTAGTAAGGTTGAATTTAAAGTAATTGCACCCGATTTTTTGTGGAGTGAGAGTGGAAAACCATTGATGAAAATCCACCTTCAGTCCATCCAACTGGGATCAAACCCCGAATAATGGTCTAAATGTTTAAGGTGTCGGGTGGAGAATGATCCATAATTATTTCATACCGTTTCAGATTTTTTTGAGGGAAGTGTGGTAAGCCGGAAGGACATATCGCTTAAGGTACAAAATCTAAGCCATTAGGTATCAAGGAGCGTGTGGTAAGATGATGGATACATCGTTTAAGGTACATTATCTAAGCTGCTAAGGTTTAAGGACCAGCTGGTAAGTGGGGTGGGTAGTAAGAGGATGGATTGAAGCTGGATAGGATAAACACGGTCATGATCGAGCCAAACTACCTCTTGTTCAGGATGGATACAGGAAGTTGTACGGAGGTAAGTATGATCGAGCCAAACTACCTCTTGTTCAGGATGGATACAAGAAGTTGTACGGAGGTAAGAGTAAAAGATGGGGACTGGAAGTTGTGCAGATCAAGGCTGGGGGTAGGTGACTGGGAGTAAAGGAAAGGAGCGATTGGCGGGCATGATAAGAGAAGGGAATGAAGGCTGGGTGGAGAGTACGGGATGGAGGCTGGAATCTAGACTCAAGGGTGGAGGGGGGCTTCAAGGGGAAGAACGACAAATACAGGGATATAAGATAATCTTGTGTAATTAAAAGCCTGTTGGTTAGGTTAGGTTAGAGGGGAAAGTGATACACCCCATTCAATACGGTGGATCAATGTTAACCTTATGGGAGAAAGTGGTCCAGGACTGATATTTCAACCACTACTACCATGTTTATAACTTTTTTAATTTTGAAATAACTTCTTGATGAAAACAGAGAATATTGAGAGCAAACAGGTAAAGTGGTAGGTTGAGATGCCTACCTAGATGTGGGGGTTTGGTTGACGGTCTTATAGGTTTTGTAGCTATTGTCTGGATGGGTGCACTTTTATTCTTGATTATCACACTAATTATTTGGCGAGAGAAGCTCCCCTTTAACACTAATCATAAAGTTGAGAAACATTGTTATGAGCAAATAATACATAAACATAAATAAATTTAAACTAGTTAATAATTATATAAATATCACCGCACGATATCACTTGAAATTAATAGTGAGGAACTACGTTGTGAGCCTGAGGAACATGGTTGAAAGGCGAAAGAGTAGGTCCACAGAGTAGTAACTGTTTATTCAGAGAGGCACAAAATACACTGGTACGGAGAACAAATGTACTGTGCGTGGGATGCAAATCAAACACATTTTTGAAGTTGTATTGTGATGAAGAGGGTGGCTAGTTCTGAGAAATTTGCTGCCACGCTGATAAAAATGGGGGAAGTGAGAGAGGAAAATAACCAGGTAATGGTAGTAGGTTTTTTTTGTAGGTACAGAAAATAAAGAGATATTCAACACATACAAGCCTACACTAATTCAAAAACATGATTTTATTTCTATTTGGTTATTTCAAGAAATTGTTTTTAACTTATGTTTATATTCAATACAATTTTATAAAATTATACTTGACTTATTGTTGCGTTCAATGTAAGAAATACTTTTTTACTTTGAACACCCAGCCTGAAATTTGGAGTGAAGTTGGTGCAACTGATTCTCATTAAGCTGCAGAGGTGGGCATCCATGAGACAAGATCTGAACTTATTATTTATGAAGTTCATCTTCGAGAATGCTGCTTCACACACGTTTGTTGAGCCAAACATTATATATATATAAAGTTTTATAGGAATGGTTTTCAGTTCTGGGTATTTACTATGAATAATCCAGAGTGGTTCACATTGAAGAGTATTTGGAATTTGATTATATCTGTGTGAGAGCTGAATTAATCCATTCTTAATGAACTTCATTCAGACATTTCTTAAACATGTTCCACAAATAAAAAGTCTTATTTTTATCCATTTTAATTATATCCACTAAATCCTAAATTGTATCCATTCTGAAAGATTTACATTCAAACAGTTTTCAAATAAACGACTTTTAAAAACTCCTGATTTGTATCCACTATAATTATTTGCAATATATCCATAAAATCCTGAATTGTACCCATTCTGAATGGTATCCATTTAAAAATTTTCTTAAACAAGCCCCGAACGGGTAGTAAGACGCGGTGCTAAATATTTTCTTAAACAAGCACAACAAATAAAAAGTCTGATTTGTATCCATTTTATTTATATCCACAAAATACTGAATTGTATCCATTCTGATTTGTATAATTTGATTGTGGTGCCATATGTAAGGTATATGACAGCAGCAGAGACTCTACTTAAGGTGGGAGTTAAATACCTTTAACTTGAACACTTTAAATTCTAGCCTGGTGAATGGTCAGAAAACTTTCATTCACTCATCTACCCTCTGTGACATCCACTACCTATTTCTCGGAAGGACGTCGTCCTCTCACAATAGGCAACGACAATCCTATTACAGAATATCTCAAGCACTGTTGCCACTTTGCATAACATTCACACACGAAAAAAAGAGAATGTTGAACTTTGTTTGTATTTTTAATTTTCTGTGGGTGATCCAAAAGTTGTGCAACCCTGTTTTTCCAAGAATATTTCCCGCAGAAGAACATGTAAAATGAACATGTTGTTTATATGTATGGAACACTGTGGTGTTGGCTGGGTGATGTGCGGGACTTGAGACATACACTAGGTCTAGCCAGTTGAGTTACAGCATTTGAAAGTGTGAGATGAGTTTTTCACGAGCAGACCTACTATTCAGTTTGGAATATTATTTTAAGGCCTTGCCTACCCTCCCTTGCGGTGTGTTGAGCTTTCAGCTTTCAAAATAGATGGCGTTGCTAACGTTATACAAACTGGTGGATTCCAGCCATAAGGTTGGCAGCATTACTGGTTTGTTTAAGCAACTGGGAGGCTGGGAACGGTAATCAGTTAAGGCCGCAAGCAGACTTTTCCTAGAACTGATAGAGATACAAAGTGTAGTGCCGGACTGTAAAGTGTGTAGGCGACCAAGTTGGACTAAACGTGGGGAGATAAAACGTCAAGATATAGTCACACTCTCGAGCATAAAAATTAGCATAGCCATCCCCAGCCAGCTAGACGCTTCTCTCTGGGGGTTCAAATCCCTGCTGAGGGTATTTTGGGGATATCTTATTCAATCGCTTCCTTCTAATCTCCCACGCAAATGTGGGTACATTTCCTTCATTAATTCTACCTGTTTATATATGAACTAATTTCGCCAATGGTTTAGGGATAAATACGTTTCAATTTAGAAGACGTGTACCCGCATTCGCATGGAGAGAGAGTAGGAAAATATTTAGGAAATATCACCCGATCATGATCGAGCCATGATCTTCCAGTCATCTGCAGACTAGTCTAATGTGAGAGTGACGCCTTAGACCATGTGGCCACCAAAGTTGGATATTACTAATCCTAATGTCTAAAAATAACTAAACGATTATAATAACATGACTTACCAAATCTTTAAAAATTACGTAAGCTAGAGAGGTGGGAGGGAGGGAGGATCTAAAATCATGTAACAAAGCCTTACTTAATTTAAGAATGCCCTCCTTGCAATAAAAACTATGGGCCATAGATACAAGGCCTAGCAGCCGGGTCACGTTATTGAGCAGAGTAGAAACGAACTCAGGTCATTGCTTTATAAATCTTTTTTTTTTAAGTATTGAACTACTTTTTTCAAATAAATATCTGGGAAGGGTAGTGATAAATAATACTGTATACTTATTTATCAGAGAAAAAATGATTTAAGGTAAAATTAGAGATAACTTATTTTTGAAGATTTTGTCACTAACTATATAATATATAACCTATACGAGAGAGTATGTAGCTTACGATTTTGTCGAACCATTTACTTAAGTTTATTAGTAAGCAGGTAAAATAAAAAATAACTAAAATTTAATGTGCTAGGGGCCACTGTGCTTTGATTAATTTTTAAACTTTAAAGGCTAAAGAGGCAATAAAATATTTAAAAAGCAGTTTCATTTCGAAGACTAGAACAGTTTTGACTATAAATATTCAACCACACTCCCTGTGGGGTCAGTACCTTAGCTGTACCGCCTATGTTCCAACCAACCGCCACAGTTAGTGAGTTGCAATATTACAATATAAAAGACAAGTAATCACCAGGGACCTTTATTGATCTGTTCTCTGAAAGCCCAACATACCCCTGTGTCACCAGCATTATTACAGCTAAGCCTAAGGGAAAATACCATGAGTAAGTCTGGGTACAGACAAGAACGAAGCGAAGGTAACTAATATGGCCCAACGGCTAGTTTATTAGAGTGGATATTAACATTGAATAATATATACAATATGGTATATTAGACTTGGAGAAAATATTAATTCTCCGATATAACTAACAAGGCAATGCTTCTAACATTTATAGAAATACAACAGGATATCTTATTCGTCGTTTGACAGGAGAGCCGTCTCTACTAAATATGAATAGACTAAACAAGGGATAAATGTACATTAGTTCCCTGTAAAAATATAACAATCTCAAAAAAGGGAAGTTCTGTAACAATAGCTTGCAGTTACATCTAATATAAAGTCAGAGGCCTACGCAAGAAAAATGCTCGCAACTGTTTGCTCGCTAATGTCAGATACAACATATATGTAGGTAGGTTCCGATAGTTCATAGATCTAACTATTCACCTAATTATACCCAAAGGAATGTACTCATAGTAACAAAAGATTAAAGTCATCTGTCAGTTAACGGAATAAATAAACGAACATCCAATATGCCTCACAAGATAGTAAATAAACAACAAAGAATTAAAGTCATCTGACTGTTAACACAATAAATAAACTAACTCTAATATGTCCCACAAGATTGTAAACATAGCAACTAAGAACTAAAGTCATCTTAATGTTAACACAATAAACAAACTAACATCTAATATGTCCCACAAGATTGTAAATAAAGCAACAAAGAACTAAAATCATCTGACTGTTCCCTCACTGTGTATCTGCCCATAAATAAATAGACTCTTAACAACTCCGGACAGACAGGCTTCTTTTAACCACGATTATAACCCTGACCCGAATAAAGGATAATCATGGCCTAATCATTAATTTCCTTCCTTTACAATAATTTACAAAATCTACACCATGATTGGAACCCTAACCTAAAATATATTCGATCGTGGCCTAAGATTAATTTCCTTCCTTTACAATAACTTAAGTTATAATAATCCTAGGGGCCTACATAGCGCCCAAGTGTGCCTTACATCTATATGGCATCAAAGAGTGCCTTACATTGCTAGGCATACGCTTATATTTGGTTCTGCTCAGTGAGAGAAACATGGACGGAAAGAATGACATCATAGAGCCGTCACAAATATCCAATCACATAGTCTACGTCTTCCACAGCGCCCGCGCACAGCGCCGTCAAGACACACAGCCAAGGGGGTGGGGGTGACTTCGGGCACACGAGGCACAGGGATCCACTTAGAATGGCCATCTCGTGCATGCGCGCTTTAAATGGATTGTTTTAGTCAGGAGAACACTTGAATAAACCGCCGACTTCCCATCATACAGAGTTTTTTGCAGTGAGAATGAACAAGGTCGTTCTGTGGCGTGATCTTTGTTATTGTACGAAACCCCAGCTTGTCTGTTGAATAGGGCGAGTATAAAGATGTTGTTGGTGCTGGGCTAGTCTCTATCCACGGTACAATATATCTGTTATTTTTATTGCTGATATCACCGCGTCATACTACCTGTTCATGTTATACGCATATCTGATCATCTAATTGGGTAGTAACGAGGAAGGAATAATTTGAGAGGTTATCTACCAGTATTTTTATTTTGGGAGACGGGGAAACAATTTAGGAAAGACTACCCTCAGTAGACCCGACCAGGATTTGAACACCAAGCGCTCCGCTATCAGCAGGCCAATTTAACACTGGAGTGACACATTAGATCACTCGACCACTGAAGTGGGTATCTGTTATTCAATACGGTGTTTACAGTTTTCAAACATTTATAGGATTTACACAATTTTCCAGAAATAAATGTTTTTGTGAATAATTTTTCATACTATTGGTAGATTCTAACTTGAGTAATATCTCCATGGTGTCAGCCTGCAAGCAGACTCTACCGATCGAGAGGCTGTCATATATTGGTGAAGACAGTGCCAACATTTTCGGGTTGACGGTGTCATGTGGTCAGCACAACGAACTCTCCAGCCCTCTCAGTTTTCTAGACTGAAGCGCTACTTATTCATTCACGTAGCTCCTCATTTGTTCTCACGAGGTTGATTTTGGTTCCGTTTCGTGTTTCTGTTCCATGTAACTTATTGTTTCATTAACAAGTTTATAAAAAAACATTATAATAACACAAAACTATTGCAAAATATAAACACCAAGTTTTTATAACCAGTAGGCCAGATGTAAACTGAAAATGCTTTGTAATTTTTTTTATTAACAGTTATATTACTAAGCTAAATATTACATACACCAAGTCATACATGCTATTTTATTCTTAAAACTCCCCTTTTTTTCATTTTTTCCCCACACATTTGTCTACCATATTTAGCCACATATTTCCTCTTACTTTTGATTCACACACTCTACCTTCATATATTTGATTCGTCACTTGATCCACACTCATCCTCTCTACATGCCCAAACAAACGTAAGAGGCTTCTTTCACATTGACGTATTGGATTCCCTTTCAAACTGCAATGCTTCATCACAGATTCATTACTGATTTTGTCAATACAAGATTTTCTACATACATTTCTTAGATAGTATAGGAAACTAGGATGAGATGGTATGGACATGTATTGAGGATGGAAGGGGAAAGGATTCCAAGAAGTTTAATGGATACGAAGTGTGTAAGGAAGATACCGCAAGGAAGAGAGTGCAGGAGGAAGAATGATGGAAGGATAAAGAAGATGGAGGCATTTTACTAAACAGACCCGGCCACAGGCTGGAAACAGTTGATGATGATGATGATGATTTCTTAGTTATCTCATTCCAACTGCATTAACCTTGCTCTTGCATTTTTCCTGACAAACCCTTGCTTCACAGCCATTAAGCAAGGCTAGAGTCAACACACTTTTATATAATGCCATTTTTGCCTCTTTCGATACTTAATTCTTTACAAGTCTAGATGCATCCATCTAGTCTCCGAGATGCATTCCCTTGCCTGTCGATTTCACCATCCCTCCTTCCAAATTTACAGAACATTCTGCCCACACACACAAAATCATTCACTTGTTCTAACAGTTTTCCATTTATATTAAGCTGATACTCATTGTTGATCCACCCTTTTTACTATCACTATAGTTTCAGAGACATTTATATGAAGATCCATTCTGTCTGGGACCACATTCAAACGATTTAGACAATTACCTTCTCAGCCATTAATACAGCAGCACCCTCACATTCATTGTGTCCATTTGTACAACAATCGAGTCCTCACAAGCACCCCTCATACACTTATCTATGGAAACCGTTGCAACAGTACAACACATCTACAACCCCCCAACATCAAAACACCATTCAACCCAGACGTTGTGCCCGTTCAACCATCAAGAACAAACCACGCCCTACTACTAAGTGGTCAACTGGATGTGAACTGTGGCCACGAGGTTTCGCTCAACATCCCCCCTCCCCCCTTTCTCCCTTTCCTGGACGCTATACTCGGAGTATTAACTACGCAGATGTGTACTTAAAGTGGAAGAAGTAACAGCTGTTCCAACAATACCTTCTTCATGAAAATCACAAACTACAGGTGTACAGCACAAGCGCAAGCGTGTTGGGTGCTCGTAATTTGTGACTGGTTATTGCTTTGTGAACAAGATATCATGTAATCCCCCCCTCTCCCCCTATGTTCACCTATTTCCCCCACCAAGTAATGGTTGGATATAAACCAACAGATCAAAAACAACATTGGAAACTGTAAATTAACTCTAGGCAAAGAAAAGAAAACTTCTCCAACAGGCTGAAGAAGAGGCTTCAGCACTTCAAACTGAAATCGACTTGGAGAAGAAACGACTGAGGCAGATGTAAATCCTGTATGTTGTGATTTTGTGTATAAACTAAATATTAGGTGACAAATTTGAACAATATTAGATTTTTCTGTTTGTTGAGAGACTTCAGCTTCTGGGAGCTTCAAACATTTTTAATTACAAGTAAGTTTTCTTGATGGTATGATTATAGTAATAGTTTTTACTTGTGTTTGATATTATAATATCTAGGCCCGATGTACAATATAATGTTCGACCGTTTATCGAAGGAATTTTTTTGGCACCGCGTCTTACTGTCTGTTTGGGCTATACGCCCCCGAAGGTATTTTGTGGTCAAAAAAAGTCACGAATTTTTGTTCCTCTAACTGAGTAGACACCCTGAAATTCGTTTTGCGTCATGGTCATAATAGCCCTGTAAGCCTCCACCGTGGTTCGGATCCCACGTTAAATTGTAGGTCCTCCATTTCATCTTTCAATCATCCTATCATTACACATTAGTGTAAGTGCATATAACCCGAACGGGTAGTATGACACGGTGCTAATAATAATATAATTTATTTTTATTGGTTTGAATAGTAATTTCTTCTTTAATTTTTTTTTTCTTTTAATCTAAGGTTAATATTAATTTTTTCAAGCCAGCCCCAAAAAAAATGAGGATGGAGTTAAGTGTTGCAAAACATGCTAAATCAAACAGAAAGATTTCACAGGTTGACAATTTTTTAAACTATCAATTATACATAATTTTAAATCTCATATAATTTGCCAAATTTGTAATTACTATAATGTGTTTGCATAGATTTGTTGTTTAGTAATTGATATTTCTTGATATTTTACAAAGCGATTCATCATAACACTAAATAATAAACCTGACCAGACTAATACAAGCCTAAATTAAAAATTTATATCAACAGAGGGGAAAAAATGCAATATACATTGTGGTAGTATAATGTAAAATAGAATATAAAGTATTTTTTTATGAAACAAAAGTGTAAAATATAATATAACGTGTAGTTTATATAACTTATTGCAAAAAACAACAGGACAACATATTAGGACTTCTTTTTGCATTACACTTAGCTGAAAACAGCTAATTCAAGGAGACAACAACAATTATGTGGACTCAACAGGTAAAGAAATACAAATTTAATTGATACTACTACATTAATAATTATTAATTTAAATACCGTTGTAAATATAAAAATAATAATACATTTATAAGATATTACTGGAATCTACGACTCAATATTATTAGTAGTCTGCTATTACTATTATTACTATAAAATACAAATAAAATTTAGACAATAAATTGCTTGCATCTCGATATAGATTAAACAAATAGGCTTCTTCTTTCAGTTATGGTATTAGTGAAAATAAAAATTGTCAGTCTAAAATAATGTTTTGAGTATTTTGCATGGTAAAATACATTTAGCTTACTAATAACAAAGTAATATACGCTATATACCTAAGGGGGAGGGGGGTGGAAGGGGATGTTAGAATAGGACAATGTTTTTTCAATTTTTATAGGAAAACATTTTTATGGCTAAAATAAATAAAATGTTGCTTCATTACTAACATAGAGTTTAATTTTCTTCACATAGTGATATCAACAGTTGTTGAATATCTGTCATGTGCATAGCGGCATTAGATGAGAAACTTCTTAAATGAAGAGAAAAAGTTATCATTAAATTCCAGGACACTCTTGGCAGATATTCTAGAAATAATGAGGTCACCGTGTGAAGAAAATTAAAATCTATGTTTGTACCTGGCCAATATTTTATTTATTTTGTAAAAAAAAAATATTTCGCTATAAAAACTGCAAAAACACTGACCTTTCCTCACGTCCCCTTCAATCCCACCTTAAGTGTGTTACAGTATTCTACATTATTGTATTGTTCAATTGCCGGCCAGCCAATTCAACGTGAGTGCTTCAAGCAGCTGACCCATGTAAACTAATAGTGTGTCCACACTTTCTCGTTTCTATACACTATGGTATAAGTAAACAGTTTATTTAATTCTATTATCCCTTTTTTGATTTTATTTCTAGCAAAAATATTATCATTATCAATTTTACAATGGTTTATTGTAAATACCAACAACAGCTCTAACTATTTCTTTAATACAAAACTCATATTAATAAAAGTTTTGTAAATTAATTTAGAAATATTTTTATAATAATGTAAGCCTGCCACATTCTGTTCAACTTGTATGGAGAGTGGCTGGTTAGGGAAGCCCTGGAGGGATGTGGAAATTTGAGGATAGGAGGACGTGTCATCAACACAATAACATACACAGATGATCTAACATTGCTGGACAAAAATAAATAGGAGTTGCAGGAAGTGATGAACCGGCTGGTGGAGACAGGGAGAAGATATGGCATAGAGATAAATAATAAGAAATCAAAAGTAATGGGGATTTCAAAAAGTGAAGAGCCGCTGAAATTAAAATTGGAAAACATAGAGCAATTCAAGTACCTGGGAAGTTTGCTGACAAAGATTGCTTATTGCATCAAGGAAATTAAGTCGAAGATCACAATTGCGAAGGAAGATTTCAGCAAGTTGAGTTTTAAACTGAGGAAGAAACTGATGAAATGGTACATTTGGAGCAGAAACTTGGACTCTTAGGAAGATGGGAAAGAAATAATTGGAGATCTTTGAAATGTGGTGCTGGAGAAGACTTGAGAAGATCAGGTGGACAGAAACAGTGACAAAGGAAGACCTAAGAAGAGTGGGTGAGAAGAGAACCATTTTGTATGTGATTCTTAGATACAAAGCAAACTGTATAGGACACATCCTTAGGAGGAAATGTCTTCTGCACGACGTCATAGAAGGAAAGGTCGACAGAAAGAGAAGCTCAGGAAGGAGGATTCAAATATTGTATGACTTGAAGAAAATAATACAATTTTGGAAGCTTAAGGAGGAGGCGGTCTAAATTCACTAACAAAATGAATGGATCTGCCATAAGATATAACATATAGTAATAATAATATTCACAATATCCTAGATTTAATAAACTAGGTCTAACCAACTCGAGTTGTTTAAAACTTAAATTTGTACCGCTATATTTAAAAAAATGCTATTTTCCTTAGTCTCCTCTTTTTACTCTTAAAGTTTATCTCTATGGAATTTATAATATTATTATATAAGTTTATTCAACTATACCTTCTACCTGTCTACAGGTTTTGACTAATGATTCTTGTATACTATATTTAACATTTTGTAATTATTATAATGGTTCACTAATCACCTCAATAAGTTTAATATTGGTATGTGTAAGTATATCTATACTTACCAACTGATTTTACTGCCAATTCTCTCCTGAATAATTAATTAATAACATACATTTACTAAATATCTTGGAAAATAATGTAAACTAAAGTTAGTGGAGAAGGATTAAATAAATAAATAAATATTTTTATTAGTTTTTATTGAAATAAAAACACAAACAAATATGTATATGAAGTTTTTTCTACTTAACTTCTTCATCTTCTTATGTTTCTTTAGAATATTCAGTTAGTGAGCAAACTATTCGCTCGAATCCCCACAAAATATACTGGAGTTATTCACAACTTACATACATTTTTTTCATCATTATTTTAAACAAATTTTGTCTCATTGGAGTACTGATAACTACAAGAAATTGATTCTAAAAGCATTTTCCAGTGTATAACAATGTTTTTTTTATTTCTGTAAACAAATTGTTTTTTTCAATTGAATCTTTTAGAATTATATTTAGTTATACATTGCAGATATTTTTGTTTAAAAAAAATGATATTGTTTAGATCTCAAGATGATCTTGATGTGGTGGGACGATAGTGCTTATTGTAGGGTTCAAAATGGACAGGGAGTGCTTGATTTGGGTTCATGTGTGACGAAGGACGTAGATTTACAAGTAAAGGCGCAGCTATTGGCTTTAGTGTAGTATAAGTGAAGGTTTGGTTCAGGCAGTCCAGGTATTGCTTAGTAGCCACGTGTTCTTCACATTATATAGAATAGAAACAAAGATTTGCACTTGCCATATTTTGTGGAACAATTGAGCAATATGACGATGGCATCTCACCAAGGGAAACGTCAATTCTTATATTTATAAAATATCGAACAGTCTTTTTCTTTTAATGATGAATCACTTTAGAACGATGCACACAGAGATGATCAGTTTTAATTTGGGGGAATATGTTTGTGCATTAATTGTCTCACTAAATCAGAACACAAGCTCAACACATGATTTGATCGTGTCCAAATAATGTGATTGAAATGAAATATGGTCTCAATCTTGTCAGAAGGGAAATTCCTCCTTCAAGTGTTGTTAAGTTTGAGGCCACACTGTGTGTTGTGCTTACAAGAACTAGGACATATGCTATCAGATAGTTGACTAAATAGTATGTAATATTTTTTTCACTAAAATATGTCAACTAGATACACTAATCAAAAATAATGGCTTTTTGTTTTCTTATATTTATTACTACACAGTTCATAATATCAATGAACTTTTATTGTTCATATATTCATACTATCTAATCCATGATTTAAAGTTACAAAATTATTTTATATGCTCTGTACACTTATAATTGAGTAAGTCAACTAAATTAAAACAATACAAATAGTAGGTAAAAGCCATAACATGATATGTACAAGATATTATCTACCTTACATGTCATTTTAAGACAGTTATAAATTCCACCTGAAACAACATATTAATATTTTATGGCTTTCTTAAGACTTGTTTAACTTAATGCTTCCTAGGCATTCTCATATAATATTTTTACAGAGAATAGAAACTATTGGTAGCTACACAGTTCAACAAAATATTTAAATCTAGAAAATGTAACATAATGTTATGGCTTTTACCCGTTGGCTTGAGAAACTTATCAGATGTGATATAGTTGATGTAATATATTGACTTAAAATCACATTTTCTCCTATATTCTTTAAAAAATTTGATATATTTTCTTTGTCGTTAGAAAATAATTTTACATAGGTATTCATATAAAATATAGATCAAAATTAAAAACTGTCTTTAGGTAACAAGAGAACTGTAAAAACTAATTGGTAATCAATTTCTTATGTTTAAAACAAATGGAAAGTTGGTTCAACTGAAATGTTCATTATTTTAACAATTTAAAAATGTATTTAATATAGACTACATGTTTTCACATTTGAAAATTAAACTCTTCCACACTACATAGGTATTTATTACTACTATTGCTACTCAAAACACACTGTAAATATTTGAAAAGTCAACCAAATTGATACAAGGTACATAAACTATATTTGGACATGTGGTCTTATATAGAAGAAAATAAGCTTATTTGAAAATTATGTGATTAATGGCTAAAAAAGATCTCAAATAAACTATGTGCAATGGACTAGTTCCTATAGATATGAGAACTAACGTAATTTGAAAATTACTACCAGTATAAACTTAAATTGTATTATCATTTCTACGATTACCACTTTTTATAAGCTAACAATGCATAAAACAAGCATTCATTAAAAACAATGTTTGTATTATTTTCTCATTTGGGTAAATAGTCAATATTTAATTTTAATACAGCAAATATATATTTTGTAAACATAAAAACATGTTTAAAATTCTTAGTATAATTTATAACACTTTTCAATCCATCGTATATGTTTTATTTATAAATACTGCAAAAAGATATTAAATAATTGATAACAATTATTTTAAATATAGTGTTATGACATCTACCCAAATAAATCATCTCATTGATTACATTGAAATTATACCTTTACATTCTCAGCAGCCATGAAAAATGTTCAGGATCAATCAAATTTAGACACAAAATAAAATAAAAATACAATATACAATGTGGAAAAAATTAAATACAGAGAGTTCTCCATTTGGAAAAACTTTTATACTTGAAGTATAAGTAATGTTATAATTAAAGTTAATCTATTCTAAATGTTTATTCTGGTAAGATATTATGTAACTAGAAAATAAATTTCAAAAGAAAGTCTTATAGTGCTTCAGGACGTGATAAAACATGATGGCTACAGATAAGAAAAAGGGACAACATAAAATTAATGTCAGGAAATTTAGACAAATTAAGGAAATGTCAGGGAATTTAAATATTTACTAATTTTTAAACACAACAGAGATTTTGTTTCTCAGTGTTATCAAAAAACATTGTCTAGATACATTAAATACTGAAAAAAGTGCTAATAATAATGTTAATGATTAGTACCCGTTAAGATATTATTGAAAATGTGTGATCAATTTAGTAAACGATAAAAATTGACACTCGTCAAGTAAAACCGTAAAAATGTTAAGTCGGGAATCTTTAAATGTTTTCTGGAAATCCTGGAAATGTCAAGAAATTTTATAGTAAAAGTTTTTGTAGCCACACTGTAAAAGAACAAGAATTGTAAAAATTCAAACAAATCTTTTATATATGACCATATTTGTCTTTAATTTATTATGCCTGTCATTCTATTAAAATGATTTATGATAACTACTTTTATGGTATTATTATATGTTAGAGTATTTGACTCCAAAGAATAATCGACAAAGGCTGTTTATTTTAGAATATATCTGAAATCTGTATTGAAAGCTCTCGTGATTCTTTTAGATGCCAGTTTAAATTTTCAGGGAGATGTTTCTCCTCTAATAGCATCACTTTTTCACTTGGACTGATACCAATTATAGCAATCAACAATAATTTTATTCTCTTTACATTGACTAACATATCTGAAAATAATTTCATAATAACAGCCACAAAAAAGCAGAGCCATTGCAGAGTTACTAAAGTAGTAACATTTTTGCATTTTGGCACTATACCATTGATAAGGATCATTAATTATTTTCTAAATCTGAATATTTTTTGTAAAGTATTCTCTTTTAATTTAGCATGAAAAATAAATGGTATGCTTATAGAATAGGATGCAAAAATTGTTGGCAGAATAGAATTAGATGTTCATGAACAAATTCACAATAAATTTTGAAACAATATTCTTCAAAAATTTAAAAAAATACCTTGATCTAAAAAGGGTTAAATATCCTAAATAAATAAATTCAGGTGAAACATATGAACACCAAATGAAAGGTTATAAGCCTAAGACAACTAATTAAGTACTGGCATTTTATATTAAGAGTTATATATTTTTCCTTGTAAACAAGTGATTTTGTGAAAAATGAGTGACTCTAAACTTTCTTAAAACATTCTTTGCTGAAACATAAAATGAAGTTTTTTTCTTTTTCAATAGCTCAATATAAATATATGGTTAATGTATCTTGCATAAATGTTTATGTAGGTGAGGAAATATCTATGAAGTATAAAAGTATTTTTGATAAAACTGATGTTTTCGAAATACTAAAAAGGAAAATGAGTGATTGAATTAAAAATTTTGAGAGCCTAAGATATAAAAGTGTAGAAAATGTCTACAAAATGTTTTAAATCAACTGCTCGACCTAAATATCTAAATAAAATAGGGAGATCAACAACTAAAATTGCCATTAAGATGTGATGATCAAAGCAGGTGTGAAACCTTTTTCTCCTACCTTAGAAAATATCAGAAACAAAACATTAATTTGTTTTAAAATTGGAACTGAAAGATCAGATGCACTGTCATGATCGACTGCGAAAAGATGACAAAGGAATCAACCACCTCATAATAGAAAAAACAAAAATTAGAACTGTTATCAACCTATGCAAATTTTATATAGTTATTGAGTTGATGTAGGAAGTTTTGAGATAATTAATAAAATATAAGATACTGATATCAGATCATAACAGTTCATATGTATTATGGGTGCACCTAGGCAGATGAACATTATTTTCACCTTTAGTTTAGTTTAAAATGAATTTTGAACACATTTGAAAAATTAGTTTAAAATGAATTTAGAACAAATTTGAAAAATTTTATATTCACATTAGTACAATATGAGGCTGTTTATGAGGCATTGAAATATATCACCCACTGTTTAAAATAAGAGAATATCACCAAGATGAAACATTTTATTATCAACCTAGATTCTCGTTATTTTATTTATATTGAAACATTTTGTTTACATTTTATAGCCATTGGTTTATAGATAGTACTATTTAAAACCAACATTTAAAGATAATTTTGATTACTTAATCATCAATAAGAAAATATTTAAAGAAATATTGAAAGTGATAAGTTGTCCCTGAAAGAATAATACACGATTCTATTGGTTATCGAAATTACTCATTTTGTAATTTAAATCCACTCATGCTTACACTCCTTTTAAATATTTGAAACATTTCTCCTTCAGCATATTTAATGACACTAATAAATGATCTTACACTCAATAATTTGATCTCCTTAAACTACCTCTCAATGTTTGATAATGTTTGATCCATATTATTCCCCTGAATATCCAAGTTATCTTTCCGCTATGTCCAGTGGTTTCAGACAGCTCACCTATTTACACATTTACATATTTACAAGTGTAGATTTAGGGGAGAATTCAAGACTATGTTTCTGTGATCAACAAAGATCTTCACATTGATGAAAGGCCTCTTATGAGAAACTGGCTATCAAATACCTCTCAACAAAATTATTTAAATTCACCATTTTTGTTTGTTTGTTCGCCTACAACAACGGGTTTAAACCCACGTGACCATTTTCTATGAAAATATAATTAAAAGGTGTGTACATCACTACTCTTAGCCAGAAAAATAGAATAAAACATCTCATATTCTTCAGCTCCAAGAAAAAACTTGAGAATCTTTTCTATGGAACACCAATATTCGAGGTCAACAAGTTTTGTATGGACAGGGGGATGTATTCTATATGTTATACATTGATGACTATTATTCCATTTAAAATACACCATTAATTAAATTTAATTTGAATGTTTTTATTTATATGTCCATAAATAAATTGGCTAAATGAAACCTTCTCCACAAGTCAGGTTGAACAAGGTTCCTGTCTCCATTTGTTCACACACATAACTAGATTGGTTCAACTACTCAGGCGGTATCAAGAGATAACTAATTGCTACAAACAAAAGTATAGTGATGATTATTTTGTAGATGTTTTCGTGAAAAACATAAACACCAATTTCGTAAATTTTGTGGAACTATGGGAATTTCTGTATTACAGATGAAATATAGCTGTATTATACATTTTAATTAAAATGAAATTAACGGAATTGTCCTATCTACTATTAAACTTCACATTTTTATTTAATCATGAAACAGGTAAACAATAATGAATTGAACTGTGTATAGTATCTGGTATCTATTGTTTTTGCTTCAGCCTGACTATATTATAGAATATCAAAATAAATGGTAAGTATTAGCCACCACCTTTTATTATATCCACCATCAAGGTCAATGTTTATCAAAGTTTTGGTGACAACGGGGCCACCAAATGAAAGTTAAGGTACTGGGGGATCACCGGGGCCCTAGTATAAAGGGGAAAGGGATCTTGTTTGAAAATTGTGCAATTAAAACAATATATTAATACTTTACATTTTGTGACTATAAATATAAGAACCAATTATTAAATGAAATGTTGAAAACTAATATCATATAATTAGATTGCATTAGTAATAGTTTTTATAAATTATTGTTAACATTACAAGCTTGATTATTTAAAAAAAATAGTTCTTCATATTTAATGACTGAAGGTTGGTACAGATTTCCTTTTTTATATGATTTGTCTATACCGAGGAAAGAAATAGACCAGAGTATGTAATATTTTTCATTTCAATTTTGATGTATTATGTGATCAACAATCTTTAATTAATTATTATTATTATTACTAAACTTCCTGGGATTCTGCAGACCACTCTACAGGCCGCCGTGGACCACACTTTGTGAAACATTGACAAGTGCAACTGACATCAATAATATTTAAATTATCTGAGATAATCTCAGGTATGTTTATTATCTTGCATGCCCTTTCTTGGTCTAAGTTCATATTTCTTATCATATTGTTTTATGGGAGTTTATTTTTTCAATGTTTTTTTTTTTTTTCAAATCATCAATGTATCAACTATTTTAAAACATAAGTGAAATAACAATATTAATATAATTATCTAAGAGCTAATTTAATTTACACAAAATAATTATTAATATACCTAAAATATTTTGTAATTTCTCAATATTCACAACAGTTAAGTTATTGTATGGACATATTCAATAATGATTGGGTGCTGAAGGAGTGCAGTGTTAAAGGGAGTTCAATAAGTCAATGTGAAAGAAGTGTCTTACTTTTGTTTGGGAATGTTGAGAAAATGAGTGTGGATCGAGTGACGAAGCAAATATATGAAGGTAGAGTGTGTGGATCAAAAAGGAAGGGGTAGGCCATGTAAGACGTGACTAAATGTTTTAGACGGATGTGTAAAATAGAGAAACATTAATAAGAGTTTAAAAAATAAAAGAGCATGTATGACTTGGTGTATGGGTGTTGTTGAAGCGAAGGGTGTATGCAAGGATAGGGGAGTATGGAGAAGATAAGTGCAGAGTTGTTTTTTGAGCTATATGCACAGTTTCTTGCCTACCCCGTTAGAAAACAGCATGATTAATTATATATGTACAGTATGTATGGTTAGTTAACAGTAATCTATGGAAGAAATACAATCGCAATGAAATACATATTAAATAAATTTGAAAACATGTATAAACATAGTTATTAAAACTTAATAAATACAAAGATTTAGTAAAAGGGTGACTAGATTGTAGTACTTTTCACTTAAAATAAAACTAGACAAGTGTCTCAATGTTAACTTTAGCTATTTTTGCATTATGTTCAATATTTTTACAACTTTTCAAAGATATTAATAACTCTATAAATGTATGAGATAAGAAATGAATGTTCACACATTATTAATCATCATCTTCTGATACTATACAATTCTTGAAATTCAAGTAACCAAAAATGGTTGTATACTCTTTGACTCCTCTATTCAGTAGATTGAATAATAAACATAAAGAATATTTTGGGAAATGTTACTAATTGCCTAATTTGTTTCCATGTTCTTAGTGATAATACCCTCCAATTTTTTTATTTTAATGCAAGAAGTTTCTAGTACTGTTTCTATCGACATTGAGGATTGAATACTCCTTAAAGAATAAGATTACAAACAACAGCCTCATTACTTTTAACCATTCCATATAATATTTCACAATGTGATCTTTACATGCAAGAATAACTATATTTTTTTTACTTTCAAGAAAGTGGATAGATAGAAAGAAACATATAAAAGAAACTAACACAATATGGCTGTTACAATGAAAAGAAGAACACAGTTCCCACTCTACAACGCTGTCTTGGGCATACATAATACAATCACCTCATAAAGTGAGATTAGATTTTTCTTAAAGAGAGATATCATATACATTTTTTTAGAAAATTTTGTGAATATTATTTGTTGACTCAATCAAAGTACTTCTTGCAAAGCCGACAATTTAAATTTATTCCCACTTGTTTTTAATCTTAATATTTTACAAGAATATTATTTGCGAATGTATGATGTTTTATTTCTATATGAGTCTTAAGATAGATTCAAAATCAATTTCAAAAGAGTAAATATATTTTATTTCCATTAAATTTCATTTTCTAGTATTCTTAGCATGTCAATAAGTGCCCCTGATATTTTTTAACAAAACATTATATTTGTTTATTTAAAAGTTAAAAATATGTTTGTGTAAAAAGCACTAAAATACAAGAAAGTGTTTAAAGGATGATACGTTTAGTTGATAAGCATCATTGAAAAAATCTAATCAGAGAATTTGATGCAATTTTATATAATTTACAACTGTGTAGAACATGTGTTTAATATCATCAAATTAATTATAATTTTTGTCTTTAAGATGGGAGTTAAGTCCATATTCAATCTATTATATCGATTTTTAAATCATAAATATATTTACTATCCATAAAATAGTAGTTTTCTAGCTGACATACATTTAAAAAAATTCTTTGCAAGTGTGTTCAACATTAATTTGTTAGTAAATTCCATAATTACTTTCTACTAATACATAATTGTTTTTTGAGGTATTGCTATATAGTGTTACTGAGCTTTGTTCAATAAAATAATTTAATCCATTCATTTATATTAAAGTTGCCTTCTAGTTTTATTATTGTTATTTAAATTTGAATAATGATGAAAAGAAAACAGATTATTTATAATTATTTTAGTTAATATGTTCAGCTGTGCGGCTCTAAATTTTGACAAAACAGCTGTAAGCCTACTTTCTTTAACCCATTATTTATTTGTATAGAATTATTTGTACAATGTCAGAGAAAGGATATGCTAAAATAATATACTTGATTAGAAAGACTATTGTTTCATCCCATTACATAATATTCTAATATTAAAATAAAATAATTTAAATTCCTACACAATAATACTCTTTCTTAACAGTTTATAATTTATACTTTTTATCAGCTTAAAGTAACACAATTATATAATCTTTAAAGTTTTATATATATATATATCTTAGAACATTACTTTTGACTAGACTTTCTTACACACTCAACCATATTCACCAACTTAACATACATGTAATAGCCACTCAACTGTGGCTAATAATTTATCCGACATAGTCTAACAAATATCTGAATGATCTTTCTCATACACTACCATTTCCGTTTATATAATGTACTCTCGTGTATAACAGTTTATTCTTGAGTAGGGAAATTGCTTGTCTCAGAAATTTGTACTCGTGGCACACTATAACTATTTCAGTCACTTTTAATTAGAAACAAAATCTTTATACTGTCATTAGGTTCCTAATTTACTAATTACTGAACAGTAAATAAAACATTATGTGTGTTTATTATTTAAATGTGGAATATTCTATCTAGTTTTTATCTAAATTAACCTTAAATTTAAATTTTATATGATATATTCCCAAAATTATTACCATCAACAAATATAAAACAACATAATTTTAAAGCCAGATATAAGATTATAAGATATGTGATTAATATACTGTTGGTTAAACCTCAAGAAGAAATAATTAACAGCCTGAAGAGTTTCTTTGTAACATGAGCACAGTATGGGTAGCAATTCTGTTTAAATGATAAGAATAAACCAAGAGACAAAGAGCCAACCAACTTATTTCTCAAGAAAAACAATACCTTATAGTGTTTAAAGAGGCTTCAGTAAAAAGCACATATCAAGTCTCAATTAAACATGAATTCAAAATTATATCAAACTACACATATGTGTTATATTTTAACTAACTGTGTTGAATAATATTTAACGAGAGGCTGTGATTTTAATCTGCTTTTTAGATGGTTCAGTGCCAGGGTTAGTTTTTAAAGATAGGCCACAAATATCTTAAGCAATAGAATAGGTAGTTTTAAACTCAGGGTGACCTGGCGGTCTAGGGGTAAGGTGTCAGACTTCTGTGCTGGCGGCCGGGGTTCAATCCTCGGTCCCGGCACAGATTTATCTGATTACCAAAGCCTTCCTTCACCTCTGACAAGACATCTTGTGAATGTGGGGAATGCGCCAGGCCACCACCGTGGTTCGAATTCCACGTTAAACTGTAGGTCCTCCATTTCATCTCACAATCACCCTACCATTACACATTAGCGTGTGTATAACCCGAACGGGTAGTAAGACGCGGTAATAATAATAATAATAATAAGAATAATAATAATAATTTAAACTCAGCCCACTCATATAACTCAACCCAGGTTCTAGGGGGCAAAAAAAAATCTATATTTTTTTAAGGACATATATATAAATCTAGTAAGACAACATTTTATGACCTAGATTTTATAATACTCATATTATCAGTTTAAATAATAGTACACTGATAAGATAATAATGTCTATCAAGTACATAAGTATTAAAAGGTGTCATTGATATAAAATAAAAATGTAAACACAAGATGTGTGACCTGAAACAATTATTTAAAGGCCATCTTCTGACTTAAGCATCTACTAAAGTATCAATCAGTGAATATCCCAGGCTTAAGAGTATGTCCTTTTCACAACAAAGTAGCTTAAAACTCAAATGTTTCTTTCTTAAACTAGATTGGATTTCATCCTTGACTCCATTTGGGCCATAAAATGGTCTTAGAGCCACACAATAAGTGACTGGTAGTGTCAGGTGAATTCTGAATGCAATTTCTAAACTTGGAAATATGCCATGTGAATGGTTTTATATGCGCACATATCAAGTGATGAGCTAGATTTTCAACTAAATGTATGGCTTGAAATCCATATACTCATTACCTAGAAGCTGTTTTGATAAATTTGAATATGATCGCTTGCACCATTATTAATGCTTTCTCCTGTCACTGCCTTCAAAACACCAACCTCTCAAATAGTTTTAGTTATATATGATACTCAGAGCCAGTTCTTGGTCTATGTGGGCGATGCGTGTGGAGGGGACCCTCTAGGATTAGGGGCCCCACAGTGGTCCCTTTGATTTAATCGTTTAAATAAATCAATAAAATTATAGAAAAAAAATGAGAGCAATAAAATAAAATTAGTTAAAACAGCAGGGGCTGTTTGATTAGTGTTTGTTAGTTTTTCCTTCTCGTTTAATCAATTTATTTACTAATTTATCTAATAATTTCTTATAACATTGTAGTAAAAATGTTGAAACTATATTATCTTTGATATAAAAACTATAGTAAATGCATAATGCATCGTATTTGAGTAATTTATTTAATCCCAAAATCATATCTTGATTAATATTATCTTTTTATATAATTAGTTCAAGCCCACATGTTCGTTTTGATTTTCAAGATCATATAAGACATAGCCACCCCGATATATATTTTGGTTTGTCTGATTCATATTATCTAACTTGTTATACGATTAGACTGCTCTAATCTTTTATGAAAAAAATCCATGGGGCACTCATTCTATATTTTTCAGGGGGTCCCAAATTGCCTATGACTGGCCTTGATCATATGAATTCATAATTTTCCTCAATTTACTGATAACTGAGTGCAGAATCTTTATATGAAATAACTGTTAGATCTTCTTTCTTCGCTGTGGATGCTCTATTCTCTCATCTTTATATGAAATAACTGTTAGCTCTTCTTTCTTCACTGTGGATGCTCTATTCTCTCATCTTTATATGAAATAACTGTTAGCTCTTCTTTCTTCACTGTGGATGCTCTATTCTCTCATCTTTATATGAAATAACTGTTAGCTCTTCTTTCTTCACTGTGGATGCTCTATTCTCTCATCTTTTATAATTTAAGGCTTTATTTAAACTCATTTGTAACCCCTTTACTCAGTGTTGGAAAACATCTCTCTGATAGTAATAATTTCTATTTTTGTAGCGTCTTTGTTGCAGTGGCCAAATCATTGTATTCATTTCATAATGCTTCACTGCATTAATCCACTCTCCATGATAAATCATCCCATTACAAAAGTTACAGTTTCCAAACAAGTACAACAGTCTTTATGAGGACCTTTTGGAGTCTGTGCAGAACTCTGAGACAATATTTGCAGCACTTGCATAATTCCATTACAACACATCACCAAAACTTTCATAGCGAATTCTCTAACCGATCTTCTTGCATTATAAAGGGATTTTACTTCTTTCCTCTGAATCCCAAACGTTCAGTTAAAATTCCTCATAATTTCATTGGAATACTGAATAAGTTACTAAGTGATCAAGCAAATCCATTTTCCCTTTCTATTGCCACATTCAGCATTTTTATTAAGTGCGCGAAGCTTTGCCAAATCTTGCATGTGAGTAATATCAGGAGTAAAATCAGCGATTGTAAAAGTATTTGGTCTTTAAAATACTTACCACATAATCTCTTTGGACCTTAGAGTCTTCTCCTCTTGTTTTTAAATTCGGTATGATGACTAGCTAGAAGAAAATAATAGAATTCACTTAAAAGCTCGCGGCAGCTTATACAAACATATATTAAATAGTCGCTGCCTTTAACTGGTATTCCACTCACAGCTGGAGACTTTATCATTGAGATAATTTGAGCCAATACACTTCTCCGGTACTTACTTGACTTCAGATTCAAACCGAGAAATAAATTTGTTGTTTCATTTGTGACCACATCTTCCTTCTCGTTAAAAAGTTGTAAAACATTTTTTCTATGGTTTAATAATGGTCTGTGTAGCTTATCTAAGTCTGAGGAGTATTTATAATCATTTAATTTAGTTTAAGTTTGTCAATAGACATATTGATTGAAACAAATTGCCTTAAACTGAGGATATTATTATACTCTGTTTTGATTGTCTCTTCTTTTTTTTTTGTGGATAGAAACAAGACTAGCCAAACTAAAAAGTTATCAACATTATATTATTTTTGTTATATTTCCTATTCTTTCTTTTACTGTTCTTCTACATCCCTACCTATAAACATATAAAGACAGGTTTGTGTGTATGTTTACTTGAAAAAATTATATACTTATGCTATTCAATTTATGTAGTTTAAGAAAGCTTGCACCTCTAAAAATCTAGCTGAAGTGGACAATTACTTATTGTGCTCATCTATAAAAACAGCCAAGTTCAGTGCATGAATAAAACACAATTCATCCAGATTCATCAAAATACACGCACATGTTAATATTTATAGTCATTATAACCATTTCTTTCCAAATATTATATGCTCATTTAACACTTCCCGAAATATAAATTGTCACATTAAATTTATTCAAAGTCATTAGTATCTAACTCAATGTTAGACTTGTATCTAAATATCGGTGAATGATTATGCTATTATATCGAAATAATACAAGCATTTTAAAACTGAACAAAATAATGACGAGTTTATGCCATATGAAGGATACAGGAGGGAAAAGATGGAAAGTCCAATTTCAACTCAAATTTAATTAGTGCTGCTATCTGTTAGACAATCATGAAACCTTTCTATTGGACTTTTAGATTATGGTTAAAAGCTGTTTCTTTCATATTTATATGGTGTTTGAGATATTAAAGTTATGGTCCTGTAATATATGTGTAGCGATACTTCCTCCCTTTTCTCTTGTACGTACCAAGCCAATATAAGATAGTCTTGCACAAGAACAATACACGGATTGACAACAAATATCCATGTATGCTATAACAAAGCGCTATGAACTCAATAGAGGCAGAGGACTATACTCTAGTAGGTAATGTAAAGAGTTGGTGCTCTGACGTATCATGCTCAGTGGTTTTACAGATTGACAAGTCATTCCCAAAGAGCTTTCTCTTGGCGGGATGGCCCATGTAGTCTATAACGTGTCCTACTACCCGCCCATTTTAATTACACCAGTGGTAGAATTAAGAGTGAATTCACCCACTTTTGTCTAGAGGGAGAGTCAGAAGTTATCTAGGTAATAATTCTAAGTTCACCTGACCGGGATTCAAACCCTAGATTCCTTATCATCAGCGAACCAGACTAGACAAGCTTGGAATTTACTCCAGATGACCATAAATATGGCTAGTATAAAAATGTATAACATTTTAATATAGTTTAGTTAAAATAACGCTCTAAAGAAAGTTTTTCACCCTGGTCGTAATAATTAATTAAAAGTAATCTATGTAATTATTACATAATTAATTAAAAATAATTACGTTATTTTTGCACATACATTTTTTTAAAATATTAATTCAAAGTATGATATTATTTAATGTGATCAACATTAATGTAGAAATGTTACATTGTAGTTTAACACCTTCTTAGTCTTTTCACATAAGTTGCCGATTCTTTATTTTTTATTCATACATTAACATATTTTTTTGAAATAAATACAATATACTATTTTTCCTAACATTCTACTTGTATTTTGTATAATGTTCTATGCATAGCTTTATAAATATTATAGCTCCTTCCCTTAAGAGCCCTGATTTTAGACCTGAAAAGTTATAAGAATCAAATGAAACTGTGTAGCTAAAAAAGTGTAATTTTCAAATATAAAATGAGACATCAAGGTTCGGGCTCAGCGTAGCTTCAGACATTTTGTGATGTTTATGGAAATCTACAACTAGATTATTTTATCTACAGATAGCGCTAACACTTCTTTGTAACTTTGTTTTAATAGCGTCTATACTAACCACTAAGTTATATATGTTTATATATAAGTATTTTAAGGATTAACTAGTGATATTTTATATATAAAAAATTGTATAGCTCAACATATTTCTGTTGAAATAAATTTTGTTTTAGTGAAATTACGGCTTAGCCTTTATTTATTTTTAAAATCCTAAATTTTTGGGCATATTTTAAGGTTATAAACTTTCATCATACAATTAAAATAAGTTTGATAGAACTCCAATAACTACCGGTACTATAGAAAATATATATGTTTTATATACTATACATAATATATATTGGATATATTATATACTAAATAGTATATATATTATATATAATAAATATAATTGTATATATATTGTATAATATACTATGCATAGTGTATTTATATAGTATATATATATATATATATATATATAGTAAATAAAAACATATATAATATCTATAATAGTTCTTGGAGTTTTATACAACCTCTTTTCATTATTTCTTTAATTACAGCTTTTAATATACCATACATAATATAAAATATACATATATTATAAATTATAAATTAATATCTATATATAAGGCCCTTATGACCCCAGTGTGTCGATGGGCCTCTAAACACCAATAATAATAATAATATCTATATATTAATATATTATTAACATAATAATATATTTATTAATAGGCTACGATCATAATATTTGGGCACTGTCTTAAAACTTTTTTAATCAAGTATAATTTGATTATAGCTCCAATGTATAACCTGAACACCTTAATTATCGCCTTTATATGCAATCGTGAATCAAAATAGAATAAATTAATTTGTGTCATACATCTCATTGGTTTATTTCTAAATTTCATACACAATTGTCACACATACTGAATCTATATATTATAATGAAGTAGTAAATGTATCACTCATAAATGTATATTATGCCTTTATTGTGTATGTGTTTATTTAAAACATTATAATTCAACCTTTTAGGTAAGTTATATGGTGCTTGATAGTTTAAAATAAGTATTTTAGATTATTATATTTCCTTAATCATTTATTTATTTAAGTTACTTTTTAATTTTAATTGAATTAGTTTCATATGTGTTTATAATAATTTAGGTTACACATGAAATCAGTAAAATTGTTTGAATCATACCAACACAACATATTTATATAATCAATACATCTAATGATTTTGCCCAAAAATTTTTCAAATGACTACAACAATTGCTGCAAAATAAACAATAAAAGGAGGTAGTGAAACCTTTTGTAAAAAAAAAATTTTTTTTAGGATACTGCTTTACTATAGTTAAGTTATTTGTGCACAATTTTAATTACTAGACGGATTATGAAACAAATTGAGCCACAGAATAACTAATTGTTATGAAACGAGTTTGTTTCAGTTTTTCTTTAAATATCCATGTGGATATTATTTTAAAATTTCAATTGCAATAAACGTTGTAATATACACTTTGAAACTTATAAGGTTCACATTCATTCAGTTCTTATTAATAATTGTTAGTTCTTCCATTCGCATTTGTAATAAAATAATACCATTTTATTTCTCATGTATGTATAGTAATGATTTTTTTGAACAAATTCTTCAACAATGTACGATAGTTAATAGTTCAAGAATATATTTTTGCAACCATTGCACTTCGATAATCATCATCATCATCATCACAACCAGAATTTGTTCTTGTAAATAGTACTTTATACACAAATAAACGAATAAACTAATTTAAATTGATTATTTTGGTTGACTAAGTAAAGGAGAGCGTTTAGAATAAGAGGATAGATAGATAATCTTACCCACGTTAGTGATTTGTGTTTTCTTACACTTGAGTGCAAAGTGAAAATAAAAGGTCCGCAGTGCAAAGAGATGAGCTGTAGTGAGTGTGTTAGTTATTTGTTATAATTCCCTTTAAACTAGACTCGTTTAAGTGTGGAGCTAATTACTGGAAGAAACCTCACAGATATTAAATGGTGTCTCCACAGATGAACAGTGGTGTGTGTTCTGTATCTAGCTATAAGGTGCGAGATGGGGAGGAGCGCGCAAAGCTCCTACTTGTCTTCATTGAGCAGCACCAGATCGTCGGCCACCACGTCACTGATGTGGAGGTAGATGATCCAATACATGAGGTTGAAACAAATGAAACACACGGGGAACATGATGCGTGAGTATTTGTCGATGTCACTGGGGGTGATACCGTACAGCTTGTTATAGTCTTTGGCGGGGTGGATGATGTGTTTGGGAGGGGGAGCAGGACCCCCCACCTCTTCGTCCGCGCGGCCGTTCACCGTGTTCTCCAGAGTCCCACCCTTGGAGTGAGCTTTGGCGTCGTGCACTTTGAACCGCACCTCCTGGAACAAAGGGTGGGCCGAACCACTTACAAGGGACACAAAACTATCTGACCTTCAACCTCGACGTATTCAAACAGTGATGTAAGCAAACCACATTTGAGTCTTGCATTGAACTTGTGTTACATAAACCATTTGTTTCTTATTAGTATTCTTATCAACGAGGCTATTATTGGCTGAATCTGATGAATGGGAAGTGTAGATTTAGATGAAGTTCTCCCGCATTAGATTGGATAAAGGATGGGTAAACCAACTTCCAAGATATATTATAGCCTTGAGCTCCGCATCACCGACAGTTCAGTCTACTGGAAAACATCGTGATAATATAAGAATCACTATGAAAAGTGATTTCTACTCGTTATAACAATACATTACACAATAGTTATATCATTTTGAGTGGTGTTGACTTGTCACAAAAAAAATTATTTGTCAAAAAATCTATAAATGTTTTGTCTTATATAACCTAAAGACACTATTTTTAAAACATTATAATTTTTTGGGGATAATCCACTGATTTTACAAATTAAAATGTGGGGAATACCAGGCCTCCGCCGTGGTTCGGATTCCACGTTAAACTGTAGGTCCTTCATTTCATCTCACAATCACCCTACCATTATCACAATCACCCTACCATTACACATTAGCGTAAGTGCGTATAACCCGAACGGGTAGTATGACGCGGTGCTAATAATAATAATACAAATTAAAAGTTGATGTTTATTTCAAAAACTGTTTTTTTTTTGTATAGAATCTATATAAAATAAAATAACATGTCAACCTCCACAGCATTTACCGCTAGAACCTACACATCTTATCAACTATTATAATTTTAAACTTACCATTATAGAAGAGAAAATACTTGACACATTTAAATATTTTGCTTGAACAAAAATTGAAGTAAATTATTTCAGGCCATGCAAAGAAACACATATTTTTCTACATAAAAAAATAAACAAATCTATTTGAAAATGCATTAACACTTACTTAGAGAGTCAATCTTTGTCATGTAAAAGGTGAGGACCTCAGTTTTAATGTTTCATCTAGAGATATTTGATGAAAGTATTCCAAGAAGATACATACCCTAATGTCATTAATGTTTTATGGCCAACCCACATTTCATATTTGATTATTTAAAGTGATAACAGTGTGAAATTTTATCAAAATGTTCATGGAGTTCGCATGTTGTTACAGATTTGTGGTAGAGAAGAATATTAATTAGGCAAAATTATATCTTACTTCTAGTAACATTTGTTTAAAAAAATTAAGTTGGATTTGAGTACAATTTAAAATTTATTGAAATTCTTCAAATAAATGATAGTTTTTACCTGGTGGTAGTGTTTTACAGAATTGGGAGTATATTAATTGAAGAATGGAATAATTTATTTTGATATTCAATTTAAATTAGGCTGGCAAGAAAATATAGGCTTTTTTTTTGTGTTGAGGAACTTTTGAGAATCCATTTATTTATTTAAAAATGTTAATTAAACTTGCTGATAATAGTTCCGTTTTAGAACGTGCCTTACTATTTGTTAGGGTTGTACAGTTAAGTACTAATTACGTTAATGGTCTTAGAGATTAGGAAGGTTAAATTTAGAGAAAGTGTTCCTTAATATTCATAGAGAGGGAGAGTGTGTGTGTAAAATCATTTTGGCTAATCACCCACAGTATAATCGATTAAGATTCAAACCTTGATCTGCCTGTCATCGGTAGTCTAGTCTAATGCGAGAGTAACGCCTTAGACCATGCAACCACTGAAGTGGGTTTACTGCTAAATTAATGCAAAGAACGCTAATATTGTTAAACATGTAATACATATCTATGCACTAAATATCAAAGCTAAAGTATGTTTGTATGAAAATAAAAAGGTTGGTTAATTCAATTATATTCCAAAGAATACATTATTTTAGAAACCAAATAATGTACTGGCTCTTAACTTGAGCATCTGTTGTGTGTTGTTGTAACTAAGCAGGCTTTACGGTAAAAAGAATGGATAAACAAGAAATAACAAAGTAAAATCAAAGTATCCTTTCAGAATCTACAGTATCTACAATAATTGACATTATGCATGCACCTTGAATTGTTATATTTTATCATACAATAATTAAGGTTTGATTTTCGTATTTATGATTCTTTTAGTTTTTTAAATTCAATATTAAAATGGTTATGAGTGAAAGTAAAACTTTTATTCAAGTTCATCTTTGTCGGAAAAATTGTTATGGAATATGGAACAGCGCAACACATGAACAATCGTTTCTATCATAATACACTATAGGAAAAATGATCAAATATAAATTGGAACGAGGGTGGAAATTAAATTTCTTTCAGTAATTTTAAAATCTTGCTTTTTATAAGCTAGTTTATGGAATTCAAAGACATATTGTCTAGCGTTTCAATCATAAACAACTAGAATTTTAGTTTATTTGGAATTGTATTTAAAATTAAAATTTATGTTTCTAATTTTTAAGACTCTTTACAGCTTAAGAATTATACTATAATAGTAATATTTATACTATGCAAGGTCTATGTCTATAATTGTAATTATTATAGTAATTATAACTATAATTATTACTAATCTTATTATTACAACAAATAAAACTATATTTCTATTTTAAACATTATTATTAAATATTTTAATGTTTGTTTCTAGATAAAATAAAAAGTGACACTACTATTGTTGGCCACCCTGAGGAAATAACAAACATGGCCCCTAGAGATAACACCAAATTTGCTGTTTTAAAACATAATTTATAAGTTTCTGTTTATATCACAATTAATTTATTTCAAGTAATGGGATTAAAGCTACAGAAAAATATGTAATTCAATCGGTGGAATCTTCTAAATTGGTATATGTGATAAAAAAACTACCCTATAAGTAACGATTTAAAATATTATTTTAGAAAAAATGTTTGGATACCCTAACATATATATGTGACATCTGAACAAAGCATTTCTATCAAACATATATGGTTGAAATACGATATGAATTAAGTATTTGTATTTAAGGCAAGTGAACTATGGACATTTTGTTTTTCTAAAGGTCTCCAATTTGGACAAGTATTACACATTTATAAATTTGTGTTGGTCTATTTTAAACTAATAATTTTAAAGTATGCCATTGTGAGTAAAAGTTTACCAATGTTGTTTTCGAGTAAATACATGATGTGTAGTCTCCCAATCAATGGTTTTAAAATGTACACCCCCCTGGGGGTAGAGCTTTTAAGCACAGGCAGGAAATAAGCATATACACAGGACTCTAATTGGTGATTGTATGTCTATAAAGGTTGTTGGAGAGGATTTGGTGTTTAAAAGTTGAAATATTTTGGATGGTATTCTTATGCATTCCCAATATTTTTGTTAAGTTTACTAATTTACTCCATGACGTTAGCAACTTGAAAGCTTCTTGTTGCACTTAAAAAACATGCTTTTTATTGCTACCTTTGAGATAGTTCTATCCAGTCCACTTCATGACACCCTCACCCCTATCTTGAGATAGTTCTATCCAGTCCACTTCATGACACCCTATCTCTTTTAGACCCAATCTAATGTTATTCTCCCATCTTCGTCTCTTCCCATTTGGTATACCAGTCAATAAATACCCTGAGCTTCGTTAAATATAAAACTTGTCTTTTTAGATAAAGAAATGTTATCATTGTGAGGGTAGATCCATTTTAAATATCTACTTTAACTACAAAAATGTAAGAAGTAATATTAAAAATAACATATTTGAACTTATCGTGATTGTAAAAAAAAGCTCATAAAATTAAGAATAAAAGAACACAGGTTTCGTTGTAGGAGTTTATGTGTGTGATAAGTTGTGATACAAATTTGTTATTTATATACTAAATGCTATACAAGCATACACAACTAATCATACACTAACATATGTCATATTTTCTAGTGTTTCCCGGGTGACCTGGCGGTCTAGGGGTAAGGTGTCAGACTTCTATGCTGGCGGCCGGGGTTCAATCCCCGGTCCCGGCATAAATTTATCTGATTACCAAACCCTTCCTTCACCTCTGACAAGACATCTTGTGAATGTGGGGAATGCCAGGCCTCCACCGTGGTTCGGATTCCACGTTAAACTGTAGGTCCTCCATTTCATCTCACAATCACCCTACCACTACACATTAGCGTAAGTGCGTATAACCCGAACAGGTAGTAAGACGCGGTGCTAATAATAATCTAGTGTTTCCCCATTTAAAATAAATAATACAATAGGCTTAAAAAGTTGTATATTGCGTTATTAAACTAAATATAAACATATTTGTTAGATATTATTGGAATCTTGTTTTCTTTAATTTGCTTTTAGAAATAATCTGGGAATAAAAGTTACATTTCAACACATAGCTCTCTGATAATAGAAGTGAAACGTAATTTTTTATTGTGTTTTTAAAGTATGGATTGTCTTATTTTCTAATAGGTACCTATTTGTTGGATTGTATATCATTTTAGAGCTAATGTTACCAAACTATATTATTTAATGTTCAAAATCCCCTAAAGCTTGTGTACACTTATTGTTGATGTTTAGAATGAGGAAATAATATTTAGGGTGTAAATTTAACCAATTTAAATTTAAATAATAGCCAGTCTTTATATATTTAACACAATTTTATATAAAACTCGAATGAGTTTGGATAGAATGATGGGCTCACTGATAAAATTCCTTTGAAACTCAACCCAGAAAATCTGTCTTATTTGGATCAATTTCTGACCTTGGTACCTTCAGAGATATAACCATTGACTTTGTTTGAATTAACATTTAATATTGTGTTTACAACTGTTGAAAATGCTGCAGTGTCCAATGTTTGAACTTATAAGGGCCGGTCTTATGACTACCGCATAAATATTGCTATCGGGAGGTTAAAGTTACCTACCAGATAAAGGTTATCAGACACTTTAATAGTTTACACATATTATGAACTGGATTCATCTGCCAAATAGCTATCTGTAGGATAAATATATTTTTATGGAGAAAATGCAAGGTTGGTACTGTTTTTACTGGTGCGCACATGCGTATAAGCCCTGCTGCTACCACTACAACCTAGCTAGTGGTGACAACACTCAACATTTGTTAAATAATGGCGGCTAAACGATTGCGAGTAAACAGATGGCGTCACGTGGGTGCAGAAGCTAAGTTGTCTTGCAAGTACTAATTTCGGTGTCTGCCAAAATGTGGAAAATAGTTGGGTACAACGTTTACAAAATGTCATTTATTGTACTCATATTTTGATAATTTGTTCTTATATAAATATAACTCTACAAATAGCTTGTCAATTTATATAAAAGTGAATTAAATGTTCTAACTTGATATAGTTAGAGCCCAGAAATGTGCTTACTAAACAAGTGAACCAAGATTTTAACCTAAAAACAGATTCTGATTGGTGAAACCTTATGAAAAACAACGCGTCACTATAGCAACCACTATTTTAACTTCCAGATAAAAGTTATCAGGTACTTAAACCTCCCGATAAAAATGTGATGGATAAATACATTTTATCTGGCAGATAAATGCAATCTTGCAGTCATAAGACGCACTTTTAACTTATCCACCAGATATAAATATTTATCTACCAGATTAATATTTATCCAGGAGTCATAAGACCGGCCTTAAATGGAATAGTCCAAGAACTAAATGAATTAAAAATGCCCACAGTAATAAGTTTTAATGGACAGTGACAAATGAGGAATATTCACTCCTGTGAATTAAGTGTATCTCTGGTATTGCCATGTTTTCTATTCCTATCATTGTTATAACTTTTTGTTAGTCATAGTCATAAAGACTGCTCTATTAACAGTTTATATAATACTTATTAGATATTTTTAAACTTTTATATGGTGTGGCCATTTGTGATTTTTGGTTTGTTTGTAATTTGAAAATATATTTAGTAATAAAATATTTTAAATGGTTTTAATTTCATGAATTAATTATTTTATTCAACCTAGAAAGTATTGAAGAAATTTTGCACTCTATGTGACGCTACATTTTAATTTAAAAACAAGATATTTTAACTTTCTATGTTTTACTCTTTAATGATTTGTTCATCTCAAAGTTGTTTACAAACTATTACAAAGTATTAAATGAATGGCAAATACTTACTTACATCAATGATGTTTGATGCCATAGTTCTATGGTTAAAGTTAAATAAATCATACAATCTTTTAATACCAATGACCGCTATAAATTAACAACTAAAATCAAAACTTACTCATTTAGAAAATATATTTCCTAAAATTTATGTTTGGTTTATTTATTTATTATAAACCTTAATTATTTTATTTTAAATAGCACTCCTCAATTAAGGTGCCATTCAAAAATATAGTAAATTATACAACTGTTTTGAAGTATACGTTAGTTCAATAAATCATTTAAAACTGGAATTCTACTTAAAGTGGATTGTTTATTTAGAGAAAATAATACCTGCATTTTAAAACATAATCATTTTGACATTCAAGCAAAAGATTTCTCAATTGAATCCCTTTATTTTCTACCTAGGAAGTCCTCCGTTCACAAAATAATATCCCTGTATTTAATTTTGTATGGCATCAGTTAGATATAATAAGGTTGTATTTTAATTATAGAATAATTCTGATATCTTGTATGATAAAATTGAAACATATAAAAAAATCTGATATTAAAAAAATCCATACTCAAATTTTAAAGATTTTAGGTTTTGTTTAGTACAATTTCTTTACATTACTAATCACTATAGTTCCAAATATTAAGAGTTTATAAATATGTTTAATTTATCTGGATGATTTGAACTGTCCATATATAATAATTTTAAAACACTAATTAATAGGAGATTATATTTGGTTCAATGGAAATTTATGTAGACCACCATTTAAACTTATATGGCAAATTAAAGTTATGTTAATTTTATGAATTTTGTCATTAATATTTTAAATTTAGTCACTGTTTAATTTATTTTGAACTAATTAATATTTTAGATACTAGTACTAGTTTTATATATATTTATTCAAAATGAAAACATTTGTTTTCTTTTATACTGTTTAGAATATATTTTTAGATCATGTCATTTATTAGCAAAATTAAGTTTAAATAAAACAAATCTGTTCCAGTAACATTTAATTTATTTGTGAGAAGATAATATTTTATTTGTTTTAGCAGTGAAACCTATTTAAGTAAGCCAATCATGGCTATAGATAAAAATATACTAATCTATTAGTTATAGAGTTGTGGAAACTAAATAAAGAAAAACCGGAAAAATGTATTTTAATTGTACATGTTTGTACTTTAAGTCCTCAGAAGGAAATGCTGAGTGATTACACCGGCAGTTTGTCAGTGATTTCCGATTCACCATAATTCTCAGAAATTATATCATCCTGACTAAAGTTTAACATGTCAACAATTTCACTCACCATAAATAGGTCAATCCACTTTCTTGACTCCATAAAATCAAGGATAATTTCGAACAACAACTAATTAAAAAGGGTGCCAGGTTTCACTGTAATGTAGGACTTAATAAATTACAGTTGAGACAGCTTATCTACCATATCTGCTGTGCAATATAGACTGATGAACCTGCTCTTAGATTCAACATTTCACATGAAATACCAACCCTTCAATATGTGGTTCATTAAAACAAGTAATTTCAACTTTATCCCATCAGCATCATTTATTTATTTTGTAAATAGCCCCTGTCTTTTTGTTTTTTCAGTTTGATATATCATAGGTTTGTAACACATTACACAATGTGCTAGTATTTAAATTATTTAATCTTTTACCATGTTTGTGCTTTGGTTTAAAAAAATATCCTATTAATTTTTTCTCTGCAAATCAATTTTTGAATCCATGACAGGGTTCTTATTTGCTTTGAAATGTATTTGGATGTCGATACTAGTAGCAAATACTTTGAAACTATCATTTTAGTGGTAGCTCTACTCACTCTCAATGTTCAGTTACAGCTGGAATATGATCTTCATATCAACCCCTTCCTCATCTTTAGAAGAACTTTAAACAGACACATGAATTGAATGCAAGAATATTTTCTTCATATCTTCGATTATGTTTGACCAACGATTTATTACTACGCACTGTTCTAATCAATGTCAATAGTTTTGGTTCGGAGGTAGCACTATAATAGCTATGACATAGTTTATCAATCCATAGTTGTGATAATAGATTCCAAATTGACGGTACTATTGCTGATGATGTGTGAATTAATTCTTCTTAATGTCCTAAAAACACTTGAACATAAACTTGTCATAAAATCTGCTTTTTCTTTTCTGTTCATCTATTCTTAGACATTAATCACTATAGTTTGTTTGATGTATAGTAATAAAAAAGAACAAAAACGTGTGGTCCATAAAGTATGTACGTGTTTTGGTGGTTAGAAGTGGTTCCGAAGAGTGTCTACTTCTCTTCGTTGAGCAGCACCAGATCGTCGGCCACCACGTCACTGATGTGGAGGTAGATGATCCAATACATGAGGTTGAAACAAATGAAGCACACGGGGAAAACAATGCGCGAGTATTTGTCAATATCACTTGAACTAATGCCGAACAATCTGTTGTAGTCCTTGGCCGGGTGCATCAGATGTTTGGGGGGAGGACCTCCCACCTCTTCGTCCCCGCGGCCGTTCACCGTGTTCTCCAGAGTCCCGCCCTTGGAGTGAGCTTTGGCGTCGTGCACTTTGAACCGCACCGCCTGGAACAGAGGGTGGGGCGAACCACTTACAAGGCACACAATGACAAGCAAGGGACTCCAACTGTTCAACAAAGTTCAACTCTAATATCATTCCAGCTTGATCGTTGGTGGACATCGTCTTGACCTTCCCTGTAGCTCATATTTGCAAACAGAAGGAGATATGGGACATTATTAACAATCAGACAAATAACAGCTTCAGTTGTTCAAATGACTCGATGTTTGGATTCACAACTTGGAACTTCCAGGCAAGGCTAGACATACTTTGTTTCTTTTAAAATTAAATAATAATTAACTGCTTTGTTTAGCAACATTATTACTCCAACTATAATATAAATTAATACATTTTAAAATTTATTTATATTTAATAGATATGTATTTGAAAGTATTACTTACAGTGATTAAATAAAAAGGCATTTTTTTGAAGGTATATATGATATTTATGTGTTAGACCAATCTCTTTAGAGGGACATTTTAAATTTAAACCTCAACTTGTTTGTTTTATTATTAAATATTTTGTCAACTGGTGTATTTTGTATTAGTTATTTAAGCTTCATTAAAATAATGATGATTGTTTAAGGTAATGTTTTTCAGACACACTTTAAATAAATAGCTAACAACACATAGTTTATATTTATATTAATTAAATTATTCATATAGTTATAGTTTATTGTCATAATGTAGTCCAATTCATTGAAATCTTCTTGCATTACAATATCACATACAAACTAATACTGTATATGTATTAAGCTCTGCAAATAGGAGTAGTTTCAATTTACTACAATATTTACCAATTAATTCATTAATTTCATATAAAACTATTTACCAAAAATATTTCTGTGAATAAATGGCATATTCAAATCTATGCAATTCCTAAACTTAATTTGAAATATGAGTATAACTTAAACAACTCAGGACTACTATTTATAAACATTAAAATCAAAGGTTTTTGTTGAAAATAATATTTCTTGATCTATATTTTTTGTATGCAAGCAAGTAAAATTATTGCTATAATGCATATATTTTATAAATACATACTTTTTCATGTATTTGATAAAATACATAATGTTTAAAAATATTCCTACAGAACAGTCTGACGTAAAAGCTGTTTCTAAACTACAATCACAGATATAGCACCGAAGCAAGAATTAAGCAGCCAGATGAAGCCAAAGTAACCGTATTAATTATTTTTCATAATTAAAAATGCACGCATATCTTATATATTGCATTGTCTGTACATTGTCAGGTAAATTTGAGGATAAGTATGAAATACATAAAAACTTCTCCTATTTAACTATACATCGAGCTTTACCCAAGTATCAAACTCATGATAACTTGTCATTAATCATAGTATTTTAGATAAGGCTTAATTTTTTCCAACTATTCACCGTATTTGACCATTTAACGGGGCTTTGAAAATAATTTGATACAAGCACATGGTTAATTGATTAACTTAACCTAGAACAACACACAACTCTGATCAGTGGTTGAATGTTAAAATGCATCATTTTTATAATAAACTAGACTGGCAGGGACGGAGGAGTCAAAGTTTGAACTCCAATCAGGTATATGCTTTAAAGGAAAATAGTTTTTCACTCCTTTTTTTCCCCATGCAAATGTTGGTGCATTCTCAAGTTTCCCACCTCATTCCTACTCCATCAGTTAAATATTTAGCGAGCCTAAACGCTCACATAAAACAGCAACACATAAATTATAATCTAAATTAATATAGAACAATAAACGATTTAGAGGACAATTTAATCTGTATCACCTCATGAATTGGAAACAAGCAAGACATGGAATAATGCACGATTTAGAAATCATATGAATCCAGATAAATACACGATTTAGAAGACAATCGCACATTGAACCATTCATAAACTAGATGAGATTATAACAATAGAATATTTAGAAACTAGTTTATTATGGTATAGTTTAGAAACCAAGATACGGGTTTAAGAACAGAACAAGATTAATAAATAATTCTCTAAGAGAAAACTGATCACTAATATGCCGGATTCTTTAGCAAAGTTAAGATAATCTTGGGGACAGGACGGTTTAACTCCCATCAGGTAATTAATTTAGTCCCCACACCATCAGAACAATCTTCCTCCATTGAGTAGCAGAAACACGAGGGCCTGGATTCATGGTTGCAAAACTTCTTGGCTCACCAAGAGAAATGATACAACTTTGCGCTCCATTCATCCATGGAAGAAGAAAAATGGTGACATGAGATACAGTATGATGGCGCCACCATAACGCCATCATTTGTGACATTCTCTTTTTACTAATCTATGTGAAGAATCTACTTATGAAGATAGTGTTATTTCATTTAAAACTAGCAGAATTACACAGCTTGCTTGGAGTAGACGTGCAATTTATCGCGTGCTTATTCAGAAAATAGACCTCTTCATTTTATCTAATATGAATGGCCAATAATATGGATACACATTTTTCTTATGGGCTAGCAATTAAATAATTATGGTTGGCATATTTCTGGGTGGTTTTCAATCATCAATATTATCAATTATGAAATACATTAAATAAGTATATTTTTGCTTAAAGATGATTCTCTTTAACAATATTTAGTAACAAAAGGTATTTGAATTTGGTGGAACACAAAACCTCTTTGAATCTAGAGAAAAAAATCTGCAGTTGTTGTTTTATTATAATGAAAGGATTGACATGGAATTACATAAATGTAAAATGCAACAATACAGACTTATAATTAGCTTTGTTACCTCTCTTGATCACTTAAGATTGAAAAAATAATTGTGTGCTTAGAGGACATATGCTATTTTAATTCAATTTTCAATAAGTGGATTACGGTTAATGTAATGTTCTGCGACACAACGATAAAAAAAACCCATTTTAATCTATTGACTTAACATGGTTTAAAGGTTTCAAAGTTTTATCAGCAAATCTATTTGCACCCTTTAGTGAATCCAGGCCCAGGCCAGTTGCTTTGTAATTAATTGAGCATAAGCTAGAAACACTCGGGCAGTTTCCAAATTGAGAGCATTGGTATGTATTAGCTGGAATGGCTTTGACATGTTATGAAACTAAAGAACTTCTATATGTGGACCAGCAAATGTTAATATAATGTCCAACAATAAAGGACTTCTAGATGTGGACCAGCAAATATTAGTATAATGTCCAACAATAAAGGACTTCTAGATGTGGACCAGCAAATGTTAGTATAATGTCCAACAATAAAGGGCTTCTATATGTGGACCAGCAAATGTTAGTATAATGTCCAACAATAAAGGACTTCTAGATGTGGACCAGCAAATGTTAGTATAATGTCCAACAATAAAGGGCTTCTATAATGTGAACCAGCAAATGTTAGTATAATGCCCAACAATAAAGGGCTTCTAGATGTGGACCAGCAAATGTTAGTATAATGCCCAACAATAAAGGGCTTCTAGATGTGGACCAGCAAATGTTAGTATAATGTCCAACAATAAAGGGCTTCTAGATGTGGACCAGCAAATGTTAGTATAATGTCCAACAATAAAGGGCTTCTATATGTGGACCAGCAAATGTTAGTATAATGTCCAACAATAAAGGGCTTCTAGATGTGGACCAGCAAATGTTAGTATAATGTCCAACAATAAAGGGCTTCTAGATGTGGACCAGCAAATGTTAGTATAATGTCCAACAATAAAGGGCTTCTAGATGTGGACCAGCAAATGTTAGTATAATGTCCAACAATAAAGGGCTTCTAGATGTGGACCAGCAAATGTTAGTATAATGTCCAACAATAAAGGGCTTCTAGATGTGGACCAGCAAATGTTAGTATAATGTCCAACAATAAAGGGCTTCTAGATGTGGACCAGCAAATGTTAGTATAATGTCCAACAATAAAGGGCTTCTAGATGTGGACCAGCAAATGTTAGTATAATGTCCAACAATAAAGGGCTTCTAGATGTGGACCAGCAAATGTTAGTATAATGTCCAACAATAAAGGGCTTCTATATGTGGACCAGCAAATGTTAGTATAATGTCCAACAATAAAGGGCTTCTAGATGTGGACCAGCAAATGTTAGTATAATGTCCAACAATAAAGGGCTTCTAGATGTGGACCAGCAAATGTTAGTATAATGTCCAACAATAAAGGGCTTCTAGATGTGGACCAGCAAATGTTAGTATAATGTCCAACAATAAAGGACTTCTAGATATGGACCAGCAAATGTTAGTATAATGTCCAACAATAAAGGACTTCTAGATGTGGACCAGAAAATGTTAGTATAATGTCTAACAATAAAGGACTTCTAGATGTGAACCAGCAAATGTTAGTATAATGCCCAACAATAAAGGGCTTCTAGATGTGAACCAGCAAATGTTAGTATAGCACCCTTATAGAGGAAAACTAACAATAGATAGAACAATCTACTACAAAATACCACCAATATATGAGTCAGAAAATAATGAATGATGTACAAATTAAAATTACATTTGATCCCATCTGTTAAATAAAGAATAATTAACTATACTGATCTATTTGGGATGTATTTTTATTTGACTTAATAGATCATTATAGGCTTGTAAAGGTGGTTATTTATACCATCTTAACACAAACAAAAATAATTTAAAAGTATATATTATATGATAAATTAACCACAATAAGGTAGATTAGTATGGTTCAATTTAAAACAATAATTTTCTTAGAAATAAATTAATTGAAAAAATTTTTATGCATATTAATTTATAAGACAATTATTTCAAAATTAAAAATCTACAATAGTGAACATATGTGAAAATTGATCAACTAACATTCAGGATATTTTATGTTAGTGACGAGATGTTTCACAAATATACAAAGACAAACTCAACGATTTATAAGGGGAATTATTGATATATCAATAAAGAAACTATAACTATTTATTGGCGTTAGCCTATATTTTGAATCATTTATGGAAGGATAAGAAAATATCCTAAAGTGCTATATATAAATTGAGGTTTTATTCTTATGGTTCTACACTGAGAATGATAATAAAAACGGTTATTTGTGGGCCTAAGCTTATTTTAGGGTTAAAAAATTAATATGGTTGATTGTGCCAACAGTTGTGAATACTAACGACGCCAATATTTGGATTCTCATAATTATATACAGTAATTATTATGAAGAAGACAAATTTAAAATAAACCCTTTTACTTCCAGTTGCAGGAACTGGTTTTCAAGGTAGGTATGTAGGTTATTGAAAACCAAATCTAAACATCAAGGAAAATAAATAAAATACATAATATTATAAAATTTAATTTTAGGGCTATCGTATTAAAAAGTTGGTTTATTGGTTTTAGTATATGGAAATTGTTGAGAAAACCAATTAATACCTTTTGATAAAAAAAATTAACACTAGGAAGTTTTTGAATCATTAAGTTGTATGCTAAGGTGTTAGCTCTCAGAACTGCTTTATTTTAAAGTATATTATCAGAATAGATGTAATAAATACAATTTTATATAAAAATTGAAGATTTGTTTAAAATATTATAAAAGAAAATAAGTTACAAACACTAAATAAATGTAACTCTCATTTATATTACCGGTATATAATTCAAAATACGAAAACAAATTGTGTGCAGCTGTGTCGGTGCATGGCCGTAGAGGTTTTACGTGATATGTTACGCCAGCGAATTATGTGTGTGTTGGGAAGTGTAAATAAATTAAAACAGGTTTAATAATCGACTACCATTTTATTGATCAAAGGTCTATGGTAAGAGAAATAAGATACAAAAAGAGGCAAGATACATTCAAGTTTCTGGTGAAAGTCAAATCAATGCAAGTATTACAGAGCATGATCGCCGTGGTCTGAACGTGAGATTCAACTCGCAGTGAGGGGTTTCGTGACACATCGACATTGAAGTCACCGGTGATGACGATCAGCGTATGCAGGTCTGGCTCGATACTGGGGATTATCTCTTTATTCTTTTCGAGTATTGCAGCAGGGATCGATTAGATACAAACTTCTATCGCTGACGATGAAGCGTTCGGATGAATGTGCAAAGATCCGAGGACAAATTTAGATACGTCGTTGATTGTTACGTTGACCCGGCGTATATAATTTCCAACTGATGGTTCTTTGACTCTAAGATTACGACTGACATAAACGGTAACGATACGTTGAATATCTGTAAAGTTGTTGAGGTTCCTGTCCATGACGACTCTACTGGCGATGCGTTTGGACGATGACGACAAAGTTGATGGTTGATTGCATTGCCTTTCTATGGCTGTATTCTTACATGCTTTAAATTCGAGACCAGATACATTCACAAGCGTGGTATGATTTATCCAGGTTTCACCGATGGTCAAGTAGTCGGATCTGTTCATAATGGAATCAGTTTCGATATCTTCTGTGTGCACCCCCAAACTCTGTGCGTTGATCCCCGGGACAAGTAGGATTGCCCGCCGCGATCTTTCGCCATTGCCATGATCATTATCTACGTTTAATTTCTGGACTTCCACTTTGATAGTAGCAGAAGATAACTGTTGACCACAGGAACTGTCAACTCACTCAACCAACCTTGGCAAATGATGTTTCTTCATTCTTTCGTATTCATCGCGTATCTCCTTGACCGTGGGTGCTGAATTTCCGTAACTGTGATATAATCTATAATAGACTCTCTCGTTAATCAAATACAGCCCATTGATAGAAGTGACTGTACTCAATGCAACATACACCCGTTGATTATGTTGAGACTTGTCGTGCTGAAAGACGAATTGACCGTAAGTGCCTCCTTGCGATTTGTGAATTGTTATCGCACGAGCGAGCACTAGCGTAAACTGAACTCGTCTGCACTTTAAAGTGCAACCCAGGTGAGTGTTTGTGGAACGAGTAGTTATCAGAGGCTACTTAAAATTCAACACGTCAAGTTTGCACATCACATGTGTCTTAGCCTTGACTCAACACCTCTGTCCCATAGAGTCGTGTGGAGATTCAAGCCACAAACGAAGGCTATGTTTGTAAACCACCGTGAAAGTTAAAGGTTCGTTTTCCATCCTCTCAAATTGTTCATCTTAACAAAGACGCTCGATGTACTGCTGTTCACCAGCACATCTTTAACGTCGAGATATGCAGTGATCATATACGGATAACCCACCACCAACTTGATCATATATGCAAGTCCACTGCTCTTGACATCTTGTGCAGCTTGCGTCTACCGTTGGCCACTTTTGTTTGATTCTTTTAGCCTAGCATCGTGTCATCAACAACGTTCTCCAGGTCAGCGGTAATCGCACCGTTGTTGTTAGTTTGTTATAGCTTTTCTCTTCCAACAGCTTGCGTAGTTTAACCACTTAAGTTTTCAATCTTCTGCGTCGTCCATCCTCTTTTGATATGGGTAGCAGTACTCTGGTCTCATTCATTTGTCAAAACGGGATGTTGAATGGGAACGTTATCTCACCTTGCTTCGTGCACGTAAACGTGTATCTGTAAATTTGGTTGTTGTATTTATTTCTCGGCAAATTGTCGTGACTCACCGAGCACAGATCCATAATTAGGTGGATCGTCCCAGGCATGCTCATGTTCACTGTATCGCGTGAATCATAGTTGAGCAACAGTAGGATGTGCACATGTGGACTGGCGCGATGTTGGAACTACATTCGCAAGAAGTAATCCCCCACGTGGTACTTGCCGAACGGACTGCACTTGAGTTTCGACTAAAGCAGTTTGATCAGAACATCAACAAACTTGTGGAAATAGATGCATCACGTAACCAGGTCTTCATTTTCCGAGTGGCTACGCATGGACCAAGTAAAATCTTTCAGCGGATCGTTCACTTCGATGTACTTGAAGGAGTCGTTTAAGTAATAAAACAACTTTACAAGTTTTGGCCAGTAGACTTCGTTTGGGCTCACAGTTAGAAACACAGTGGACTTACCCAGCTGGTGAATAATCGTGAAAAGAGCCTTTTTACGATCCACCCAGTATTTCACTGAGTTGGGGGTAGTTTTGAGAAATGCAAAGTTCTTGTCACACTTCGAGGAATGTTATGTCTTCTAGCATCTTGCATGTGATATTGTCTGCTTCTCTCACTCATCTGAACATATTGTAAATGCCTTCCATCACTCGCAAGCAGTATTTTCATTGCTATGTACAGAACAACTCCACGGCAATCACTTCTGCAGATCTCAACAGTCTCCATCATGCACGGTGCTACACGCACGTCAATATTGAACTGCCGATACACACCTTAGTATATCGTGGGAAACGAAAGCTATATGGCATTAATCGGTGTGGCGTGTTGACAGGCCTAATGGTCATACACTGATCTTCTTTTCATAACATGGTGTGTTATCTCGCAAGTAGAACCTCTGTCTCCAGCACCAAATCGGGCTACATCGATTCAATGAGGCAGTCGATCTCCATCACCTCACTGTTGTCCAAGGGCTCTCAGTAATTGTAATTTTGTAATTTTTGTACAGTAATGAGGACAAGCCCTTACGACAGATCCCTTTATGAAACCACTCAAGTATATATATATTTTTGTATCAATTTCTTCTTTAGGCTCACGTTGAAAGCTTGATCGTCGTCTGCACCTTAGTGTTCACGTAGACTCGCACCTTTATAACTTGAACCACTGTGCTGTAGTTACCATCGTAGCGAAGTAACGAAACCTGTGGAGCTTCATTAATGGAAAACGTGGTAAAATCGGGTCCAACAGGGGAAGTTTGTTGGGCTTTGATGGACACTTGAAACCATTCACGACAAGTTTGGAATCTTATCGCTGTCCAGTGATTTTCTGCAAGCACTGTACAACTCGAAGTCAGCAACCGCTTCGGTCAGGAACTTGTTATGGAGCAGTAGTATGTGTTTTGACTTCACTGGATTCAAGTCTCGCAGTAACCATAGTCTGTCACACACATCACTTTTATTTATGACCAAATTGACTGTTCACAAACGTGCTCTCAAAACGCTCACTTGCTGACATCCAATGTTATTCCTTTGTCACCGATCTTCCGAACGCCACATCCATTTCGTCCAATCCATCTCCCCAAGTGGTGGGATACTCGATCACGTCATTTACATCCATGGATCAGTGTGCCGCTGACACTGAAGTGCTGGTGCCGTCAGCCCCGCACTGCACCGCTCCCAATACTTCTTTATTCGTTTTAACCCAGATATTGTGGTATTGTTGGATAGCTGACGAGCTGCTCTCTCCCGTCCTATAAGTTCCGCATATTTCTGGCCGGCTTTCCGGCAAGTATAGGCGGACATTGTGAAATTTCTATAATTTTTCGACTTCAATCCACATTTCTTGACCAGCACTGAAACGAAATTTAAGTATTATTAGTAAAATCAATATATCTTGACGAGAGCTGTTTATTGACACTAAACCGAGCGTCGTACCCCGACAAAGTACAAGTACAAGTTTCACTTGATCGAAGTTTCCGAGGCGCGGCAGATTGTTCACGAAATGGCGGGCCTACCTCCCCCGTGCGACCCGCCTGGCACGGCGCGTTATCTGAAGGTCAATGATGAATCTTTATTCCCTCAGATATTGAATTATATCAGTTTGGTTTGGCTACATTTAATACTCTATAATTTATTAAACCAAACTTTATTGAATGATTTTGTTACACTCAACTTTTCATCCCATACCCACCAAGAAATATTCTGAATTTAAAGACGTATTAAAATTTTTAAAAAAAAGTATGTTCATTGACTACACGTTTTCTTTGAAAGCTATTGAAAAGAGTTTTACCGTAACTCCATCCAACATCGGGAAATGTTACTAGTAAAATTGTTAAAGCAAAGTAGTTTAGTCGTCTCACAAGCAATTCAACATAAAACAAGATTATATAATGTAATGAAATACAACTAGTTTGTTTATTTTATTGTACGCCATGTTTGAACCTAGAACCACGTGTGGCAAGGGAAATATCAAATAGATGTTAGCGAGTTAAATATTTCCCCTGGAAACTACAGCAGAAGAGGTCATTCACACAGGTAGGGTAGATAAAAACAAAGAAATATGCAGCTATACTTATTATTATTAGCACCACGTCTTACTACCCGTTCAGGTTATATGCACTTACGTTAATGTGTAATGGTAGTGTGATTGTGAGATTAAATGAAGGACCTACAGTTTAACGTGGAATCCGAACCACGGTGGAGGCCTGGCATTCCCCACATTCACAAGATGTCTTGTCGGAGGTGAAGGAAGGGTTTGGTAATCAGATAAATCTGCGCCGGGACTGAGGGTTGAACCCCGGACACCTAGCACAAAAGTCTGACACTTTACATCTAGACAGCTATACTTGTATCGACAAATCGTGTATATTAGATTCACAGTTGACTTTGTTCAGTAAATGTTCACTTACTAAACATTATTTTTACTATCACGTGTTATTAAATACAAAGAGAAATATATCACCATGGACAACAAAAAGAATGTAAGCCATTCGATTTTATAAATTGCCATATCAAAGTTATAAGCAATTACAATTGGTGTAAAAAAAACACAGCCAACAAGTGTATACTAAGATCGATATATGTACTGTATTATGAATATAAAATTACTCAAACATGCTATTTTATGCATTTATTTTCATTTATAGATATTAAAAATAAATACTGTTTTATTTTTATTGTCTTAATACTAATAATAACATAATTTCCGGATTTAAATCCTCGAAGCGATGAATGTTTGAACCTTCTAAGTTCCCATCACAAATATAGCTGATGATGGTAGACTTAGAAGCCACGCAATGACACATTCATTATCCCTTTCTTCCATTGGTGCTTAATATTAGCGCGGTTCTTGTACAAAAAAGGGACAGGCACAGTAAAACATGCCTTTCACGACGACCAGCAGGCGATTTAGAGACTGAGGTAAAGTATCCAACAAGCCTTGAGATGTTAGTCAATAATATAGTCACTATAGTTATGTAAGCATAACATAAATATGATTACTTGAAAATACAAGGAGCTTATCAAGTTTGAAGAAGTCAGTTTTGTATTAACAATGCATCAGGCTAAGTATTTATTGCTCAATAACTAATGATAATATCGTGTTGAATTGTATAAAGGTGTCACGTTTGTGTTAAATATCTATTAAAAGTATACACTTTGTTGCGTCACGAATGTATTTGAGCTCAATTTAAAGCATATGTCCCTGATACCAGTTATATTATCACGGACCTATGCTTCATATTAGGTTCAAATGTATATAACTGGTTGTGACGCAACAAATTTGTTCAATTTGAGTTTCCTTCAAAGCAGAATGCAGAAACCTGAATGTTTCTATGTTTCTTAGTCACGGGTTAACCCGCTCGTATGAAAATAACTTTTTATAGTACATATTTGGCGTTGTTTGGTCTAAAATTATCTGATCGTAGATAATTCAATTGAGTGTATGGATGCGTCTAGCCCGGATGTTTAGTAAAACGCAGAAATAGGGGAAAGTAATTTAAAAAAAAGAGTCATCAATAATACCTTGGATTTAAAATACAAATGATGATTTTACACCCTAATCTACAAAAATTTGTAACAAACAATTCAATAATAGGTTCATTCATTGGTATGAAAAGCAAATTGGCATGGATAGTGAAATTAGTATTCACAATCCGTCTGCCCTGAAAAGTGACAAGTTTACTGAAGGATTACAATACAGGCTGTTAATGTAGTTCATCAAGATAATACTGTGGGGTTTCAGGACACACGGAGTGTATTTAGCATCTAGTTGCGACATAATGGCCGACTTCATTTGAGTCACAAAGCCACCACGTGGAGAGGATTTGTCTCTTAGAACTTAATGGTATACACTTGAAGACGTAGCTATAAACTATAAACTATAATCGCGATGTGGTGGCCGGAAAACTGGATCAGCTTAGATTTCAATGGGAGAAGTTATCATAACTATAAAGAAAAAATACTGTGTATTAACAATTATTGCAAGAATTAATTTTAGTTGTCATAAGTAATTGTGATTTTTTATGTTCATTTTATTGTAATAGTATAAGTACTAGTAAGTTTTTGATTACATTTTAAAATATTATAATTCCTACTGAAACATCAAACCAACTTTGCAAAATAACGTGGATTATTTTCTAAATGAATTGAGTGCTAAGAATTTGTTTAAGTCTGGGCATAAATGAGGAAATTGGGGCAAAATATGACAACCCAAATAGTTTTATATAGAATATGTTATTCAATATTAGCTTTTTTAAAGTCTTGATGACTTTAAATACTTGCAGTACAAGAAGTAATAACAAAAATCACCGCTAACACATTTTTTCATAAAATTAGAATAATAATTATCATGTTATCACCCCAACTCCATAAAATGTGGTATTAGATAACATGTCTAAATGTTCATATAAGCCCAAACATATCTAATAAAATATAAGTTTTAAAACGGTATCTTGTGTCTGTAAAGTAGCTAAGGAAAGGATTTGTAACTTAAAACACCATAAATGTCTAGAAAAGCAAAAAGCAAAACCTTTATCTATTTTACCAAGCTATTAACAATATCTTAAAATAGTAAAGTGTACTTAGACCAAGCCCATTCTCTATTATTTGGAATGTTCATAATCTTTCATCGCATAAAGAATAAGCGCTTTCAGACATAGATCTTCTTTATGGACATGTGTGGTTATGAATCTTTCAGAATTACAACAAAACAAGAAAAACAGGACAATTTAAAAAATGTAGTTAGGGGACTGAAGCTTAACATCACGTTCAAAGTAAAATGTAGTTAGGGGACATAAAGCTTAACATCACGTTCAATGTAAAATGTAGTTAGGGGACTGAAGCTTAACATCACGTTCAATGTAAAATGTAGTTAGGGGACATGAAGCTTAACATCACGTTCAATGTAAAATGTAGTTAG
>CABFOW010002893.1:77289-88286 GCA_902141385.1 Timema californicum | reverse complement strand
ATCTGTGCCGGGACCGAGGATTGAACCCCGGAACCCCAGCACAGAAGTCTGACACCTTACCCCTAGACCGCCAGGTCACCGAGATTTGTAGTTAATAACACTAACGTATTAGGGACTAGGAATGTAGAATTTAAAGGAAATGTTCCCGCATTCACCTGGAGGAAGTGTGGAAAGCTATATTTGGAGTCAGCTTGCCCACCGATGTGAACTTTGTGTTGGTAGCTGTTTAACTAAGGCCTCAGTTATAAGAGTTAGGTACGCTATCCACGCATTCAACTTGGCCTGTCCAAAGAAAAAATTGCTCAAGTATATTTGAACGTGTAATTAAAAAAAATATATATCCAGTGATGTGATGGTGAACGAAACCATATGGTCCCATTTAAACTTTAGATGACCATTGTATGTTTCCACAATGTTTAGTGTAGACATAAAAACACACACACATACGCACGAATGCAGTATTTTCCTTGAACAATAAAACGTTACTTTATTGTTTAGCAAAACAATGGTGGACGCTATATAAGCTACTACTTTTGTCCTAAAAAAATAAAAATAAAAAATATGTTGGTATTATTTATTTTAGGGAAAAACCTCTCGTAAAGTTATACAATCAACTGAGATTCAAATTTGTATTTAAATTAAAACGCAAACAGAATTAGAGTCTATCTTAATGTAAATAAATTCACTACTGTATTGTATATTTAAAATCCAAGATCTCAACCGTCTGTTTTGTTTAAATCTAGCCCCCTTAGCAATGGATTAATGGTCTGAATCAAAAGTTTTAGACTCGTCTTAAGTTTTTTATCGATCTTTGATGTGGTGGTTCGAGTTTCAAATCTGGTCGGGAGCAATAGGGATGGTTTTTCTTTATCTGTTTTTTTTACAATCTCTATCTACGCTAATCTGGTTGCACTTATTATACTATCCCCTTCCTATCAATACACCTACATTTAAGTTAATTAATAACCTATGGGAATCCACTTCTGTGATAAATTTATCTAATGTTTTACTCTCGAAATATACTAATCGTAGACTGATAATGACGGGTATATTAGAGTTCAAATCCCAGTATGATGTATTATAGGTGTTTTCCCCCCAAAATGGTTTTCCATTCTAGCTCCATGCATAATCAAGGTAGACTCTACACTTCCTTTAAATTCCACCTTCCTCATCCATAACACATCAGCTTAATTATTACACATGTGTGAAACCCCGCCAAGTAGTAGTAGCACACAGTGATAAAAATATACATATACTCTAATTTTTTTTTAATTTTCACAACACCTATTTTTAATATGCCTGCATTAAATTATGCTAGAGAGTAGGGATGAATAACTGTAGAATTTATAGGAAATGTATCCTCATTTGCGTAGAGGGAGAGTGGGGAAACTATATAGGTAAAAACATAATCATAATACCCAACCAGAATTCGAACCCTTACTAGGTGAAACCTATGCCTTAGTCTACGAACCCATTAATGTGGATCTTTGTGTTAAAACACCTAAAATAAAAATACAGGGTGTTCATACATTATGCCTTAATAAACTTGTTATTTTAGTAGTCTGTGCTAAAACGTTTCACGGTAACTTATAACACAACTCAATACATTTTTGTTTTGATTTAAGTTCACTACCATTATCCAGTTGATACCTACTGCAGTAAATAAAATAGTTCCTAAAGTAACGAATATATTTAAAGGTGAATAATTTATGAACATTCGGTAGATCTACATAGTCGAAGTCGACCTCCGTGGTCTTGGGGTAAAGTGCTCACCTAGGACCCGTTCTTCATGGGTTCAAACTCATACGGGGTCGATGAATTTTTCTAGAGCAATAAACATATGTAGCACAACCTACTTCGGATGGGAGGTAAAGTTCTTAGTTCCATGTCGATTGTGGCACGTAAAATAACCCTGGAATATATGTGAAAGTACCTTTCTTGGAAAAATTGGTAGGTTCTTTCCCTCTCGCTCATATATATTCTCTAGGCCGGTTTAGAAAGTGCATGTTAAGACCCAATATATATATATATATATGGTCAAAGTGTACAAGGTATGTACCAAACTTTGTTGAAATGGCCTTATATTTATTATAGTCAACTTTGGAGGCACTCTTCACAAATAATCATATTTAAACTCTTTATTAGTGGTGGGCCGATACTGATCTTCGATACCCTCGATTCCTTTGGTATCGACTAGTATCGCAATAATCGATACTAAGTGCTAAAAATCTCGATACCACTCTTTAGAATTCAACACGGTTAACTCCTCATACAGGTTTATCTTCTTGTTTATTTTCTTGACATATGTGTCAATCTACAACCCGACACATATATATATTATATATATATGTAATTAAATAGACTAATGTGTCTATTAAAAAAACTGGCTGTAATGATCTTTTATTACTTAATAAGTAACAATATTCCTTATTGTAGACCTACTCCAAATATGTATCATTGATTAAAATATAGGTCTACCCTTTTTAATTTGATAAATTGACGGCCGGAGATTTGATGTTGTGCCTGTCCTAGTCAGGTTATAGGGCATTACGAAACTACGACAGACCTAGCAAGCCGGTAGTGGAAAATATATTGCTTGAATAAAAAAAAACTGACCACAGGCAACAGACTGGAAATTGTAGTGGATGTAAATTGTAGGCATACTACTAATTATTGTAAATGTTATTTTTGTCTGCGTCGGTGACCTGCCGGTCTAGGGGTAAGGTGTCGGACTTCTATGCTGGCGGCCGGGGTTCATTCCCCGGTCCCGGCAAAGATTTATCTGATTACCAAACCCTTCCTTCAAACCTCTGACAAGACATCTTGTGAATGTCAGGAATGTCAGGTCTCCACCGTGGTTCTGGATTCCACGTTAAACTGTAGGTCCTTCATTTCATCTCACAATCACCCTACCATTGCACATTAGTGTAAGTGCGTATAACCCAAACGGTTAGTAAGACGCGGTGCTAATAATAATAATAATAATAATAATAATAATAATATTTTTGTCTGGTTGCATCTTATAAATTGTTTAAATAACCTAATCGACTAGTTTCTATATTTTGTGACGCATGGAAAAGCTTATCTGGTATCGAACAAAGTATCTGAATTGATAAAAGTAGGTATCGGCCCACCACCAGTCTTTATATATCATGCACTGGTCATTTTAATGGTTCACTCCATTTAGCTTGAAAGATAGCAGTCTTACCTTAATGGTTGTACTATGATATTACATCATAAGATAGTTGTAGTGTAATCATTCAAAGTAAGAAGACTACTGTAAGTACTTTTGATTTTATTTATTTCGAACATTTGATACAATACAGACATTTTTGTTGTGATCAACATTAATAACATTTTATCGTTTTCTTAGTACCGCGTCCTACTATGTACTAATCACGCTAATGTGTTAAGGATGAGTAAGGTTGAACTTAGAGGAAGTGTAACCGTATTTACGTGGAGATTGAATGAATTGCAAAAAACCCTCAATAAATCCGTCTGGGATTTGAACCCCAAAATTACTGTTATCAGCAGTCCAGTCTATTTCGAGAGTGACGCCTTAAATCATGCGGCTATTGAAGTGGGTTTTACCGAAATATTGTTGGTATGTTATAGGTATCGATGCAGATCGCATGACTTGACGTATGAATACGTGAAAGTAGATCTGGTAATTTTTCTTCTTCTAGTTACCGGATATGTATATTTGTTAGAAAATTGGAGCACCATTTTCTGGATAAATTGATTATACATTTACAATCTATGACAATAAGTCCACAAAGGTTTATGAGATAAATATTTGTTTTTGTAATAAATTTAGGACATTCTTGATTCTAAGCTGGTGGTTCAAAAACTGGTTGTTTCTTAGTGGGTGTGCGAAGCTTCGAAACTTCAACTTGGCTTCGTAACAAGCATCAGAGTCGACTTTGTTTCGTAACAAACATCAGATTCAACTTTGTTTCGTAACAAACATCAGACTCAACTTTGCTTCGAAACAAGCATCAGAGTCGACTTTGTTTCGTAACAAACATCAGATTCGACTTTGCTTCGAAACAAGCATCAGATTCGACTTTGCTTCGAAACAAGCATTAGATTAAACTTCGCTTCGAAACAAGCATTAGATTAAACTTCGCTTCGAAACAAACATCAGACTCAACTTTGCTTCGAAACAAGCATTAGATTAAACTTCGCTTCGAAACAAGTATCAGATTCAACTTTGCTTCGAAACAAGCATCAGATTCAACTTTGCTTCGAAACAAGCATCAGATTCAACTTTGTTTCGAAACAAGTATCAGATTCAACTTTGTTTCGAAACAAGTATCAGATTCAACTTTGTTTCGAAACAAGTATCAGAATCAACTTTGTTTCGAAACAAGCATCAGATTCAACTTTGCTTCGAAACAAGCATTAGATTAAACTTCGCTTCGAAACAAGAATCAGATTCAACTTTGCTTCGAAACAAGCATCAGATTCAACTGTGCTTCGAAACAAGTATCAGATTCAACTTTGTTTCGAAACAAGTATCAAATTCAACTTTGTTTCGTAAACAAGTATCAGATTCAACTTTGTTTCGAAACAAGTATCAGATTCAACTTTGTTTCGAAACAAGTATCAGATTCAACTTTGCTTCGAAACAAGCATCAGATTCAACTTCGCTTCGAAACAAGTATCAAATTTAACTTCGCTTTGAAACAAATTCCGGCTTCGAAGCTTTGTCAATAAAAAATATTGACAGCGAAAATACTCAATTTATGTTCAATTATATCCATTATGAGCTGTTTTATATATTACATATTAATATTTATACAGGAAATAAACAATTTAATTGTAAGAGGTGATAATAGTTTGATTTGTCATATTAACATGAACTATTACAAACAATGGTAAAAAAAATATTTTCCATGTAATCCTAGTGAATTAAGTTATATAAATAACCACAATATAATATTTTTCAAGCATAAATCAACTTAAAGAAGTTATTCGAACCTCGAATCGGCTTCAAGAAAATTTAATATATTTGATTTGAGTCGCTTCGAATTGAAAAAATTGAATTCACCCCCCCTCCCCCTCCATTATTTCCCATGGTGGCATATTTTGTGTTACAAATATTTGATTGAAATGTATTATGTGATAAATAAATTAATCATTTCTCAAACGAAATAGTGAGCAATACTTTTACTTTCTCTCGACAGCTTGGAGTGAAGGTAATGATATCGCCAAAAAAATCGAACTTGATATTTTGATAATTGTCAACGTTTTATGATCCCCTGAAATAAAAAAAAGTTGGTTTTGCAATGCCGTCTGTCTGTACCTTGGGCTAGAGCCGAAAACCTTTTACCGATTGGGCTAAAATTTTGTATCTGGGGTTTTAATAAGCTCCTCCCGAAGGCTCTTTGAAATTAAATATCCAACCTTAAATTTAAGGTTAGTTTACTGAAGGGCAAAAAAAGAAAAATTAGATTTTCTCAAAATTCGCATTGACGATTTTGATTATATCTTATATCTAGATATTGTTTATCATTATAAATAAGATGGTAGTTCTCATTTTTTCATAAAATTAGATCGAGGGGTACTTTACATAGGATACATTTTCCACTTTCCATCATTTCTCCGCAACAATTTGAGATACGAAATAATTTACCATTGCAAAGTTGTAGTACCTACTCTAAAAGATAAAAAAATATTTTATTTGAAATATATTTTTATAAAACTAACTATTTATGAGCTATAAGCAAATATATATACTTTTTAATTAAAGTATTTGAAAATGAATTCGATTCTTATGCTCTTTGGTGGACGAAGATGTTTCTCTTTTCTCAGATTTTCTGTAACAGTGTTTCTAGTTCCCGCTGCCATAGAGTAAGCAAGTAAATAACATTGTATATTATTTCATCTATGATCTTTGGTGGTAATGTTTCTACAACTATATATAGACTTATTATTTTGTCTCACAAATATTACGAGTTTTTCTTAAATGTCTATCCTAAGATAGTGTGCGGTGGTGCACTGTAGAATTTTTTTTTTGTGAAGGGTATTGCATATTTGTGATATCTTTGCAAAGGTTATTGTAGTTTTTAAGTTATTATTATCTGACATCTCAGACTAATTGTTGTTAGCGCATCTGTGTACTGAAATAAGTGTCCCGAGTTCAATTTCTGACATGGCTGAAAACAAAATTGTGAAATTAAGGTTCATCTTTCACAGTGATAAATTAACGTGCAGAGGATTGGGTTGCTTTGTCTGTTAAGGAATTATTATTTTTAGAACCGCATCTTATTACTCGTTCGGGTTATACGCTTATGTACTAGCTATGCCAATGGTTTCGGGGATGAGGACTGTGTACCCGCATTTGCGATGAGAGAGAGAGAGCGTAAAACAATTTTGGAACACCACCTTCAGTACACCCGACCGAGATTCGAACCTCGATCTCCCCGTCATCGGCAGTCTAGTCTACTGCGAGAGTAGCATGTTAGAACACGTGGCCACCGAATCAGTTTGTTTTAAAATTGAGTTAGTATGCCAGTCGGGTGTTAATGTGATCATTTGGTTCAGAATTGTCACGTTAAATACCCAGAAATAAAATTAAAAAAATTGTCAGTGTATTGTATGGTGGTCAGGCTTCTACAGGTGTCGAGTGAATCTAACAACTTCTGCAAATGATGACGCCATTCCTGTCACATTTTGTCGCCTTTCCTCTCACGCAGTTTTAATACTATTCGAAGTTCTCTGCGTGTTCTCATCCCTTCTTCCCTTCAACCCTTTTCCCTTTAACAACCCTTTACCCGAGCTAATCTTGACATAGTGAGCAGATTTCGTCTAGACTTGGCAGGTACATTGAGAATACCCAAGAAAAGTTATCTTCGTAATGGTTTATTTATCTTACTCTTAGCTTCCTTAATACAACCCCGAACTTTGAATTTAAAATTTGAAGATGTTTATAAATAATTAAAATAGCTACTTTGATCATAATAATAAAGTAAAGTATTGAGTTAAGGTGGGTGTTTAAAGGATGTGAGAAAAAAAGGTTTTTTTCGCAGTTTTTAAAGTAAAACATTTTCTCACCAAAGTAAGTAAAAATATTGCTCCATTTGAAATATAATTTAATTTCATTCACTTTTTGGTAATATCACAAATTTTTGAAACTACCCTCGCAGTAGACAAAATCACCGATGACGGGGAAGTTGAGGTTTGGACCTCTTTCTTGTGTACTGAGGGTTTTTCAAAATAGTTTTCCACTCTTCCACGCAAATAAGGGCACACTTCCTCTAAATCTCACCTTCCTACTACCTAAAATCATTAGCGTAATTGTTCATAAGCTTATAGGCTTAAAAATTGTTAATATTTGTCATAAGATTAGCGGCATTAGATGAAAAACTTTTTAAATCAAGAGAAAAAAGTTTATCATTAAATTTCAGGACACCCTTGACAGAAATTTTATTTTAACTTGCTATGACGTCAGCGGTAGGCAACGAACTTAATACCCTGAGGTTGAACTATATATCCATAGCGAGTTTGTTGAAAATCTCCCAATTAGTTTCAAAGCGTTCGGACGACATACGCAGACATTCAGGCATTCAGACATGAAGAAAGGAAATGTAAAAAGGCACTTAACTATTCACTATAATATCAGGTCTCATGAGGTTTTCCACAAAACACTGTCCAAGCGTAAGATTAAGCTATACTAAGCTTTATTTAGTTTGTCAAAGAAAGTTGTATGGAAATAATCACGAAATGAAAGCTTTTTAATATTACTTCAAATTCCTTTTGTGGCGAATTACTTTGAGGATATTTGTAAAATGTGTTCATGAGCTTGACGTTTCGAAAAATAATGACCTGAAAGGAGTATTATTTAGTCCCATACGCGCACTTTCGGGATGTACCTAGATTCTCTCTCGAATGGATATTTGGAAAACATTATACAAACATATATTTTTTTTGTGGTCGATACTTATAAGACTTTATTATTTTACTACTGTTATTTTATACGTATTGGTATTATCTATCAAAAATGATAGCTGTGGATCACGTTACTTTGCTCATGAATACGTGAAAGTAGATCTAGCACCTTTTTATTGCTATCAGATATGTATTTTCCTACGAAAATGTGAGTAAGCTATTTGATAACCTAAATAAAGAGGACGGGGTGAACCTGTTTAAGGTAAGCAAATTTTTGATTATGAAATTAATACTCCTCTGAAGAATAGAAAGTTAAAAAAATTAAATTACAAAATATATTTTTATATATGTGTGCACAGTACATGCAGTATTTAAATAAATAGTTACTCAATATAATAAAGTTAAATACACAACGAAACTAAATTGATCATTTCTTTAAAAAGTTTGAATTTTTTACTCTCTTTTTTTTCGATTTGTCGCCTATATCTTAACAAATAAAGGTTTTAACGAACTATTTATTTATTTATCATCAGTACCGCGTCTTACTACCCATTCGGGCTATACGCACTTACGCTAATGTGTAATGGTAGGGTGATTGTGAGATTAAATGGAGGACCTACAGTTTAACGTGGGATCCGAACCACGGTGGAGGCTTGGCATTCCACACATTCACAAGTTGTGATTAATACACGTCTTGTCAGAGGTGAAGGAAGGGCTTGGCAATAAGATAAATCTGTGCCGGGACCGAGGATTGAATCCCTTACCTCTAGACCACCAGGTCCGTCTTCCTTTGGCAGTTCCCCTACTGACAAAATTAACAAAAATGTTGCCAACCGTCTCAGATATGCCGGATATCAGATATTTTAGGTCCAGATATGTGAGGTTTTGCTCTATTACTAATGCACTTATCAAATTTATCAGGCGAATAAACATGAAACTTTTTTAAATATATAATTAGGGCCCAAGATTCCTTGGATGAGCAGTATCTTGCAGGTACTTTGAGTCAGACATTAATACTTTTGTTCCTTAAGAACTTCTTTATGAATTATCACCCGCCTCGGTGGCGTAGTTGGCTAACGCGCTTGTCGTGTTAAGCTCGACCGCCGAGGACGGGGAGATCGAGGTTCGAATCTCGGTCGGGTGAACTGGGGGTGGTTTTTCCTAAATTGTTTCCCACTCTCCCTCCACGCAAATGCGGGTTCACTTCCTCTAATTCAACCTTCCCAGTTCCTAATCCATTAGCGTAATTAGTACTTAAAAGCGTATAACCCGAACGGGTAGTAAGACGCGGTGCTAAATAAATATTTATGAATTATCTTTACATTGGATATACTGTTAATAAAAATCAACATTCTTTTCATACAAGGTGGATCTGACAACTGTCTCTCAGCATACAATGTTAGCACTTTACTGGAACAAAATGTATTTTAGCGTACTTAACTATAAAATAAACTTCTAAAGCCAGGGTGGTCAACTACACAATATTTAAGATAAGATTATGATGAAACCTACCACTATTCAAGATGTTCCCGTACCAACAAGACGCTATTTTATTTTATGTTCCTCCTTATATTTAAAGACCTACCTAGCAGCTTACAATTTTAGATCAGTTTAAGCAAACGAACATTAAAATTAACTAGTACGAGCTACATAAACAGATCATCAATTTAATTTTAAGCAGCCTACTGCTAAGATGGACACTAAAACATCCCTACGAATAAATTGAACTGGTTTAATATTGTTTTATGAGAACTTTGATTCAAATTTGAAAGAAAGGCCTCACATTCATATTAATTGGATTTTATAAAATAAAATTGGTTTATTTAGTTAATATTCAAATGTGCATCAAATAAAAATTGTTTTACTAATTTTTTTAAATTTTAATGAGCCTGTTTTTTACTCGCTACGTCAAGTTTGTTGTAACATTATTTTCAATAAAATATAATAAACGATAAAAAAACTTTATTAGGTTTTGGGTGTTTTTAATTAACACGTTTTCTATAAAACATGTTTTGTATAATTAATGATGCCAAACTCGTTATTAATAAAAAAATATCTATTTTTTTCTAACATTATTTTTCAATGTTAAATGAGCCTCTCAAAGTGTTATTGCGAGCCACATGTGGCTCGAGAGCCACGTTGTGGTGACCCCTGATATATAATTTAAATATTAGTAGTCATGCTTACCAACGTGCTTACATACCTGCTTCGTTGGCGCCACTCTCGCAATAAGCTATACTGCTGAGGAATAAGAGATTGACCTCTGACAAGATATCTTGTGAATGTGGGGAGTGCCAGGTCTCCACTGTGGTTCGAATTCCACGTTAAACTGTAGGTCCTTCATTTCATCTCACAATCACCCTACCATTTCACATTAGCGTAAGTGCGTATAACCCGAACGGGTAGTAAGACGCGGTGCTAATAATAATAAGAGACTGGCGTTAAAATAGCGGTCGGGGGTAACGATAGTGGTATTTCCTAAAGGGTTTTACATTCTCCCTATATGCAAATGTGGGTTCGATTCCTTTAAATTTAACCTTTATCATTCCTAAATCACCAGCGTAATAATTATGCGTCCAACCCGAATAGGTAATAACTGTCGGTGTTAAAAAAAACTAGAAAAAAGATGTAGGCCTACGCATAATTCAGCTAAGTGAATAAACCCAAATAAGCTAGTAGAGTAATGGCTGGTTTACCAAATTAAGCTATGTAGTACTCTTGGAGACCCGCTTCGGTGTTCGTGTGGTCCAACGCGCTAATCTCATGTTAGACTAGACTACCGTAGATGGGGAGATCAGGGCTCGAATCTCAGTCGGGGGAATTGAGGATTCTTTTTTTTTTTAACTAAATAGCTTTCCGCTATTCTTCCATGCAATAGCGGGTGCACTTCCTCTGCATCCAAACTTACTAATTTATAAGGCATTAGGGTTGTTATTATTATTATTAGCACCGCGTCTTACTACCCGTTCGTGTTATACACACTTACGCTAATGTGTAATGGTAGGGTGATTGTGAGATGAAATGGAGGACCTACAGTTTAACGTGGGATCCGAACCACGGTGGAGGCCTGGCATTCCCCACATTCACAAGATGTCTTGTCAGAG
>CABFOW010002893.1:56318-73724 GCA_902141385.1 Timema californicum | reverse complement strand
CCCGAATGGGTAGTAAGACGCGGTGCTAAAAAATAATAATAATAATAAAACTTATGGTTCTTAACCAACCTAACTTAACCTAACCTTTCATGCGTTAACTAATTTCGTTCTTATTTAATTTTATAATCTACTGTGTGAAGACCCTCCCCTTGAGCTGTGAAGGAACTCGACCATTGTTTTTGGAATAATTATCTCTCTGGAGGAACTCGACATCCCCAGGCCAAACTCAACTTCAGGCGTGCGCACGAGGAATGGGAATAAAAGGGAAAAGAAAACACCTACTATATGCCACAAGTGTTTGCAGTGCATTCGTATTTGAATTATTACTCGAAATTTCCCGCAGTGACGATGGGGGACAAAGCTACAAAGTTTCTAGTTAATAGCTACAGTATGTTGCTATTAAGAAGAATGAAGATTTGTGCACAATTTTTATCTGTGAAGCCATTCAAAAATGGTCAAAAAACGACCTTTTTAATGCAGTTTCTATCCAAATATTATTTAATATTTCAACAGTGTGTTCAGTATTAGGAAATTCTATCAACTCTTTATCTCTATTAATTTTTAATCATAAATAATCTCCGTGCAATATTGTTCGTGTAAATTTACTCTTTCAAGCCGACTGTTTCACAAAGTTGATAAGCATGTGATGCACAATCTTAAGTCCTATTCTGGTGCCTGGAACTCATAATTCTTAGTACCTATTTGCCAGCCTATTTTAAACATTTTGAGTGCCTATGAATCTGATCCCTACTTATTATTTCTCCTATCACGGATAGGATATACCTGGAACACTCTTTAATTCTATGGGGATTATTAGTAAAATTAAATATATCTAATGTCCCTACAGTCGTCGCATGGTCTAACAATAACTAACATTATAGGCCTAATGGACTATCGATGGCGAGGCTCGAATGCTGCTAGAGTGCACAAAGATTTAAATATCTCGATAGTTTTCAACTCTACCTCCAGGAAAGTTAGGTTAAATTTCCTCTAAATTCTACCTCGCTCATCCTTCATTGGTGTAAATATCAAAATAGTCCGGATGAGTAGTAAGATTCAAAGCAAAGGATGTAAATTTAATCAATTAATTATTCTTAATTATTACAATTAAATGAAGAAAGTGGGGATAAAAAGAATATATATAGTACACGTGACTTAAGCCTAAAACTGTTTTAAAAAAATAATATTTTTGTGACGTCATAGTAAGATGTGTTAACCTCTCGCCTGATACTTTCTTTGATATTTTAATTCACCTTACCTCGTGACTTTACTCACACAGTTCGGGTTTTATACCCTCACTATCTCCCCCCCCCCTTCCCCCGCCATTATTGATTTTACCGACCGACCACATCAAAAGAGTCAGCCGGCTCCACCCCCTGTGGAATATAACGTGCTGGTTCTCTTTTCACAGATACCTCCAGACGTCTGGTCTAACTCTCCGTTATTTAATCGCTGATTAGTCTAAAAGAAGGGAGTGTATTCACAAGGCGAAAAGAGATCACGAACGCTTTTCGTTCTCTTGACACAATCTATGAAAAGCTTTTTCTGTACAAAGTCTTAATCAGGTTCACATCGATTAATATAATGACGCATATTTTCCTCTATTTAAGTAAAGGGCGTTTTTTTAATAGTCTTTTTCATCACGTTTTACAAACCTTTTTAGCCACTACGGTGACCGTATGATCCTAAGCATCACTCTCACATTAAACTAGACTGCCGGTGATGACAAGATTGGGGCTCAATCCTGGTTGGCCGTACTGTGTGTGGTTTTCCTAAATTGTATCCCACTCTCTCTCCCCGAAAATGCAGCTGCACTTAATCTAAATTCAACCTTACTCAAACCTAACCCATTAGCGTTATTAGTTCATGAGCGTGTAACCCGAACAGATAGTAAGAACTGATGCTAAGACAAAAAAAAAATACTACCCATTTGGGTTGAATGCATTTTTAACCATGCTTATAGGGTAGGGATGAGGAAGTTATAAGTTAGAGAAAATGTGCCCACAATCGCGTGGATAGTGAAAAGAAAACTATTTTTGAAAATACAAAATTCAGTGTACCATTCTGGAATCCGAACTCTAGACCTCCATGAAGGTCGATTTCTTGGACTTGGATGTGGTTTTCAATACATTACAATTTTAATGTATTCCTACATCAAGCCATGCGTACTACACTGGTGGGCACGTGGATTAAATGTCAGGTTCATCTAGCCTAATTTGCCGATGATGGGTGCATCAGGACTTCAACCCCTGGCTGAGTGTTCTAAGGGATGCATTTCTTAAATAGTTTACCATTCTCCCTCAATGCAGGTGCTGTTACATTTCCTCTAAAACCCTACATTCCCCTTTCCTAGTTCATTAGTGTGGCTAAATGCTTACAGCCTATACAGGTATTAAGAAGTGGAGCAAAATAAATCCATAATATCGTAATAGCCCTAACCTAGATTGGGATGTTTGTTTAAAACTAACATAACAGTACCCGCCTCGGTGGCGTAGTTGGCTAACGCGCTAGTCGTGTTGAGCCCGACTGCTGAGGACGGGGAGATCAAGGTTCAAATCTCGGTCCCGGGTGAACTGGGGATGGTTTTTCCTAAATGGTTTTCCAATCTACCTCCACGCAAATACGGGTTCACTTCCTCTAATTCACCCTTCCCAATTCCTAATCCATTAGCGTAATTAGTACTTAAGGCGTATAACCCGAACGGCTAGTAAGACGTGGTGCTAAATATGATTATTATTAACATAACAGCTTTAAAATGAAGAAAGGGAAAGAACTGGGCTAGCTTACTTGTTGTGATGAGTTAGTTAACATAAGGACGAAACCGCTTACTACTCAAAACAACTTGTCCCTGTTATGCTCGACAAGTGGGCTGATTTGCAGTATAAATGGTTCCGTTTTATAGCTATCGAGACTGACACAATAATATCCACTCAGAGGGGTCACTCTGCAGGTTTTTGGGGCCACGCGAATTAAAACATCGGGTCATCAGGTACTTGTGCTAGAGGATAACCGTCGTTACCAGGGGGTACCGGGTTCGAATCTGTAAGGGGTGTCATTCTGGCCGGTAGTTAAATATTCCTCGCCAAGCCAAGTTATCTCTCGAGCTTCTACGTCAAAGTCCTTATATCTTTTTGAAACCTCTTTTTTAACATCACATTTTTATAGTAACTTGTAGTTCTATTAATAAGCGCTAAAAACCAAAGCCTTCTATAATTTCTAATCCACACATCTATTTTAACACCGTCCTTACCCTTTCCCGCAAACTATCCTGATAGATTAGGCTTGAAGGAAGAGTGGTGGTGACAGTATACATAAATTAATCCATCGCAAAATTTTAATACATCTACACTTATTCTTCAATAATCTTCTGAAATGATTTTCCTTCCAAGATCCAACTATATTTATCATACTAGTATAAAACTCAGGAAATCTAGAAAGCTAGTGCATGGGTTGGTGCACAGTTTTAATTACAGTAGCCCCATGGCTTCTTTGGTGCTGACTGACAGCTTTGAAAAGTTACCAGACCAAATTATGTACCCCTACGCCGAACCATATGATCTGCAAAAACATGTGCTTAGTAGCTGTCACTCCTGACGGTCAAAATTTAGGTATATACCTAAATGTTGACTGTCAGAAGTCATCTGTGAGCTGTCAGTCAGCACCAAAGAAGCCATGGGGCTACTGTAGTTTTGGCTAGTCACACTTGAAACAAATACGTTTTTGATTACTCGTATTCACTCTTTACTGTGTTTACACTAGAGAATAGTGGGTTAATTAATGTAAAGTAGCTTGCCATTCAATATTTGAGTAAATGAATAATTAATACTAACCAAAGGTACAGAATGAAACAGTTTTAAGATATATATATATATATATTTTAAAAAAAAGTACTTCTTTCAAACTATCATGAAACATTGGTGACTCTAGATCAGCAATTTTCAAATTTATTCAAATCAACGCACACTTAACAAGACGCTAAAGTTGTCAAGGCACACCATTATTTTTTTGAAAAGGGGGAGAGTATTAAAACAATTTTGTTTAAAAGATCAATAGATAAAATTCTAATACCTGTACCATTTTTGGAAATTAATGTTAATCGTGGATTTTAAAAGATTTATTCTTATTCCCAAAATTATTTCTCTCTTCTTGTTTGATACTCCCTTAAACTCCCGTGGCACACCGGTTGGAAAACATTGCTCTACACGCAGGGGTCTTCAAGCCGAGGTCCACGGGCCTCTTAAGGTCCATGGTAACATTTTTAGCGGCCCGCTGGCTCATAAAAAATATAAAATTATTCCAAGAGGAAAAATTAAATGACAAATACATATAGATATTTTACATTATCAACTAATAAAATAATTAAGTACTTTACGACATTTTATAAACGATGTTTCAATTTTAATACAAATGTACTTGGAACTGTCAACTGTCAACTGTCAACAGTAGACAAGACAGATAGCGTTACCTCCTGCTATGAAACAACAGAGAACATACGTCACGAGAAATTATAATCCCTAATGTGAGTATAAGTGTATAAACATGAGTTGATAAGAATATTTTAATATTTATTCAGTCCTAATATTGTCAGTACAGTATCGTGACCCGTGATCCAATAAGAGACACAAACTTTGAACCTTGGTTTGAAGACCCCTGCCGAGTCTATAGAATTGAAAGTAGGGTAAAACTACATGCTCTCTACTAAAATAGTATTCTAGCCACAACAAATTAGCATAATAAATAATTATGTTATATAGTGAAATCTCCCTTAATGGATACCTCTGAATAGAGGAGATTCTTTTTTATAACGGACAGTTTAAATTTCTCCGGCCAAATTACATTAGCTCTAAGGGTGAAAAAATCTCCTAATAACGGACTTTTTCAATAACAGAAACAGACCCGTTTAGAAACACATGTTTTATACAAAAAAAAATCTCTAAACGGCTGACAAAAGTTGATATCATCAGACCATATTCTCTATTTTACTACGGGAATGTCAGGAATGCCATTGTCTCACATAAAGTGTGATAAGTCCCCCCTCTAGAAATATCCTACGTAGTAATGACTGCAGTACTTCAAGATCATATATCCCACCCCAGAGCCATCAATGGAGGAGGGGGGCCGGGGGGGGGGAGATTGTCCCTCCAGTTGTTTGTGCTCGTGTGCCATAGTAAATAAGGCCTACTGTCCACATTTCATTTGCATATTGTTTTGTTTGTAATGCAATCTGTACAGTATGCTACTTACAATATTTATTCATCAGTCATAATTATCCTGCATAAAATACATAACGATGCAGTAGTTAAATTGTTGTAGGTATTATTCAGAGCACATAGGTTTATAAACTGTGTTCAAGAAGGGCGATTCTTGTTATTGTTGCAAATAGCGGACATTTTCTAATCGCGGAAGGTATCCGCTTTTAGGAGATTTCACTGTAATAATGTTTTATCGCTAGTAATAATGTTTATCGTGTTTTCTTCAATCCAGCAATAGGAATATGGGATTATCAGAACCAACTCTGTCACTGATTAAGTCTGTTAGACTCGCTCCAGTGACCGAATGGTCTAAGGTGTCACACTATTAGACTGGTGCGTTGAAGACGAGGGTATATGGGTTCGAATGACGGTCAGGTATACAGTGGGTGGTTTTCCCTAGATGGTTTACCTCTCTCCTTCCAGGCAAATGCTTCCTTTCTCATCTCTACTTCATTAGAGTAGTTTTCATATATGCGTATAACCTGAACAGGTAGTTAGAGGTGATTAAAAGAAATAAAAAATTATTATGTTGGGCAGCGTTATAGCTTAAACCCTGCTTTTTTATTTTAAAAAAAGCCCACTTTCGGCCAAAGACATTGATTCAAAGTCACTAAAATTTGGCATTTTATAAAATGGTTTTATTTGATTTATTAAGTATAAAGGCGACCTGGTGGTCTATAGGTAAGGGGTCTGACCTCCGTGCTGGGGGTCCGGGGTTCAATCCTCGGTCCCGGCACAAATTTATCTGATTGCCAAACCCTTCCTTCACCTCTGACACGTGTATTAATCACAACTTGTGTGTGAATGTGGGGAATGCCAGGTCTCCACCGTGGTTCGGATCCCACGTTAAACTGTAGGTCCTCCATTTCATCTCACAATCACCTTACCATTACACATTAGCGTAAGTGCGTATAACCCAATTGGGTAGTAAGACGCGGTGATAATAATAATAATTAGTTAAAAATATATCAAAAGCTTAAAATTACACATCTTTATAGAATAATGTTTAGTTTATCTTTAAATTAGTAGCAAAACAAACTTAAATTTTACAATTTTATTTAAATTCTTTGTTTGGGCCACTGTGGCATCATTATTTTCCAATTTTCAAATAATTGGCTTCCTATGAAATTAAAACTGTACTATACCTTCGAGATTTACAAAAAAATATTGTATCCCCCTATTTGTGCTTACCAACCTTTTCCCCTGCCATGTATGTTGCGGCCTGCACCTACTTCGACCGCGACCCCACAACTCGCTTGTTCTACCAGTGGCGTGTTGTGGAATGTTGCCAGGGGAGCCAATGCTAGTTTAATCTTTACCTGTGCGTTATCATCGCAGTCATAGTTTACGTATCAACGAACATTATATTATATTATATTATATTATATTCCCACGGGAGAAACGTAGAGAGGGACCTGTTTTTAATTGGTCAAATGGGGGACCTAGGGTAGTAAAGCATATCACAGGTACAGTTTAGGGCTGGACACACACCAAACGCATCATATGATTCGCGACAATTTGTTTTGAGACGTTGTATTTGGCGCCGAAAAGTCTGAGACATTTTGACTCGTAACAAGTTATTATTATTATTATTAGATTTCTCACAATTTGTGAGCTATCAAAGTGTTGAATGTATTATTTAGTTGGAGACCTGGTGGTCTAGAGGTAAGGTGTCAGACTTCTGTGCTGGCGGCCGGGGTTCAATCCTCGGTCCCGGCACAGATTTATCTGATTACCAAACCCTTCCTTCACCTCTGACAATACATCTTGTGAATGTGAGGAATGCCATGTCTCCACCGTGGTTCAGATTCCACGTTAAACTGTAGGTCCCCCATTTCATCTCACAATCACCCTACCATTACACATTAGCGTAAGTGCGTATAACCCGAACGGGTAGTAAGACGCAGTGCTAATAATAATAATAATAATAATAATAATATTTAGTTGGCTTTTTTAAAAAAAAGGTGAATTTGGCCAGTTGGGTGAATGTGATGGTGTATTGAGGAAGCAGACGTAGCCATTCTTTTATGGAAAATTTTACAGCTCTTTGACAGTCAACCAGATAAAGAATATTGAGTTCACATGATATATTTTAAAAAAGGACATCAATAGCTTTGTAGCGGAACTAAGTTTTATTCAAAATAATTTTGATAATAATATGGCCGAAAATCCACATTTTTTTGGGACCTGGTGCATGCGCGGTTAAACATGTATTTCATGTTTTGTCGCAAGACATAAATGAGAGGGTCATCGCCTCTTGTCGCAAGCAGTCTGCGGCGCTTCATTGGATGTTATGGCAGTCGAGACATATGCAGCACGCTGCAGCACGTTGCGACACGTTGCGACAAAATATCTTGTGGCGATACCAAATATTGCATTTGGTGTGTGGCCAGCCTTAACAAGCTCTGCTTTTCCTGGCGACATTCCAAAACACGCCGCTTTTTGCTTCTGACCAAACGTTAAGATATTTTTTTTTAAATTTATCACCGCGTCTTACTAAACCGTTCAGGTCATATGCTTAAGTACTAGTTATGCTAATGGATTAGGAATTGGGTAGGTTGAATTTAAAGGAAGTGAACCCGCATTTGGGTGGAGGGATAGGGAAAAGCAATGTAGGAAAAACCACCCCAGGTCACCCAACCAAGATTAAAACCTCTGTCTTCCCGTCCTCGGCATCCTAGCTCAACACTAAACTAGCGCATTAGCCAACTACGCCACCTAGGCGGATTTTTGATAGTAGCCCAAGGTATCTACATGGCGTTAAAACTGACTGTACACGTTAATTGGTTTATTAAATAAACTATGAGATAGTTATAGTACACACAACTATTTTTCTGTGCTAAAAAATAAAAAGGAAATGAAACTCTCGACCTGTTTTAAATAAAACCTTGTTTAGGGTTTGTGAACGCAATTGTGTTTCGAATGTACTTTTAATTAATTAATTAATTAATGTTACAATTACGAATGGCCACTTGTAATTTAATAAGCTCTGGGTGTACGATGTATTTAATTGTTAATTAGTAAGCAGGACTTTTGTGAGTTCAACATCGATGAGACAAAAGATTTCGAGTGCTCATGAAAATTTAAAGAAGCAGAGTTTTTCTTTCACTTCGGATTGCTAAGCTCTAGTATTATTGTGACTGGATGCGTTTCGGTGGTAAAATCGTCTGAGTTGTCAATTTCACAACAGACTAGACAGCCAATGACGGGGAGACCGGGGTTTGGATCCCAGTCAGGTGAACTGAGGGTGTTTTTTTTTACTAAATGTTTTTTAACTCTTCCTCTACGTAAATGTGGGAACACTTCATAAACAATTCAACACCTTACTGATCCTTAACATATTAGTGTAATTAATAGTATATTATTGTATATCCCTATCGGGTAGTAAGAGTTGGTGATGACAAAATTATTTTGTTGGTAGAAACTAGAACAAAATATAGTACAGTCCCGATTATTCGATCCAAACGCGATCAACAGGTGATTGTTTAACAGAATTGTCGGATAATACAAAAATAAGAGGGGGCGGGGGTCGGGGGTGGAACGAAACAAATCAAAATTAAATGGAAGTGAAGAATATATATGAAATTATGTTTATTAGTAACTAATTCATAGTATAAATTATGCAATAAATTACAAAACTATTATTTTATTCATTTAAATAGAATATCGGATTTTAAATCAATTCTCATCTTATAGTATTTATTATAGTATTCAAAATGTAAAAGGCAATGTTTAAAAAATTTGTGATTGAAGTTTATTTTTCTCTCCAACTTTGCTTTTTTTTTTCTTGCGGCGAGGTCATGCCATTAGCACGTTATGTCGGATATAAGTGAATATCGGATAATTGGGACTCTACTGTACAAACACACCAATTTTGGCGGTCAATATTGAACAATTATTTTACTATATTAGCTTAAAAATAACCTAATTCAACCCTTTTATCTCTCATACTCACAGGATTTGCTATAAGTCTCAGACAAAGTCAAATTTCAAACCTGCAGATCAAAACTTTTTTTTAAAATATCTCAACAACTTTTCAACATTAGAAAACCTGTCTTAATAGCGTCCATACGTTAATTGGTTAACGTAAACTATTTATAAATGGTGCCTTCACTATTTAAGCTTTTGTAAACTATATGATCACCCCCGAAGTAAATATAGTACGAAGTAAATACTTTTATTATTTTTAAATAAAAGGTACGGTACACCGCACATACATTTTCTATTTTTTTTCCCTTAAGAATAGAGATATTTACTAATATTTGTGAAACGAAATAACATACATTGTTGCAGAAACACTCCACCAAATAACATTAATGTAAGGATATAAACTGTTACAGAAACAATGCGGAACTAGAAATATCCCTGTTGACAAAATTACCTAGCCATATATTTTTATTTTTCAGATAACTGAAAACAAAATTAATACATTAGCTTATAGCTCAGAAACTATCGGTTTTATAAAAGAATGTTCCAAATATTTTCATATTTTTAATGCCTAATAGTTGCGTAGATATTATCGAGATTTGATATTTTTTTTTATACTAACCTTAGTCATTTTCATGGAAAAATGATTGCATATTTGTTTGTAAAATAAATAATAATATTTAGCAACTGCCATGGGGCTACTGTAGTTTTGGCTAGTCACACTTGAAACAAATACGTTTTTGATTACTCGTATTCACTCTTTACTGTGTTTACACTAGAGAATAGTGGGTTAATTAATGTAAAGTAGCTTGCCATTCAATATTTGAGTAAATGAATAATTAATACTAACCAAAGGTACAGAATGAAACAGTTTTAAGATATATATATATATATATTTTAAAAAAAAGTACTTCTTTCAAACTATCATGAAACATTGGTGACTCTAGATCAGCAATTTTCAAATTTATTCAAATCAACGCACACTTAACAAGACGCTAAAGTTGTCAAGGCACACCATTATTTTTTTGAAAAGGGGGAGAGTATTAAAACAATTTTGTTTAAAAGATCAATAGATAAAATTCTAATACCTGTACCATTTTTGGAAATTAATGTTAATCGTGGATTTTAAAAGATTTATTCTTATTCCCAAAATTATTTCTCTCTTCTTGTTTGATACTCCCTTAAACTCCCGTGGCACACCGGTTGGAAAACATTGCTCTACACGCAGGGGTCTTCAAGCCGAGGTCCACGGGCCTCTTAAGGTCCATGGTAACATTTTTAGCGGCCCGCTGGCTCATAAAAAATATAAAATTATTCCAAGAGGAAAAATTAAATGACAAATACATATAGATATTTTACATTATCAACTAATAAAATAATTAAGTACTTTACGACATTTTATAAACGATGTTTCAATTTTAATACAAATGTACTTGGAACTGTCAACTGTCAACTGTCAACAGTAGACAAGACAGATAGCGTTACCTCCTGCTATGAAACAACAGAGAACATACGTCACGAGAAATTATAATCCCTAATGTGAGTATAAGTGTATAAACATGAGTTGATAAGAATATTTTAATATTTATTCAGTCCTAATATTGTCAGTACAGTATCGTGACCCGTGATCCAATAAGAGACACAAACTTTGAACCTTGGTTTGAAGACCCCTGCCGAGTCTATAGAATTGAAAGTAGGGTAAAACTACATGCTCTCTACTAAAATAGTATTCTAGCCACAACAAATTAGCATAATAAATAATTATGTTATATAGTGAAATCTCCCTTAATGGATACCTCTGAATAGAGGAGATTCTTTTTTATAACGGACAGTTTAAATTTCTCCGGCCAAATTACATTAGCTCTAAGGGTGAAAAAATCTCCTAATAACGGACTTTTTCAATAACAGAAACAGACCCGTTTAGAAACACATGTTTTATACAAAAAAAAATCTCTAAACGGCTGACAAAAGTTGATATCATCAGACCATATTCTCTATTTTACTACGGGAATGTCAGGAATGCCATTGTCTCACATAAAGTGTGATAAGTCCCCCCTCTAGAAATATCCTACGTAGTAATGACTGCAGTACTTCAAGATCATATATCCCACCCCAGAGCCATCAATGGAGGAGGGGGGCCTGGGGGGGGGGAGATTGTCCCTCCAGTTGTTTGTGCTCGTGTGCCATAGTAAATAAGGCCTACTGTCCACATTTCATTTGCATATTGTTTTGTTTGTAATGCAATCTGTACAGTATGCTACTTACAATATTTATTCATCAGTCATAATTATCCTGCATAAAATACATAACGATGCAGTAGTTAAATTGTTGTAGGTATTATTCAGAGCACATAGGTTTATAAACTGTGTTCAAGAAGGGCGATTCTTGTTATTGTTGCAAATAGCGGACATTTTCTAATCGCGGAAGGTATCCGCTTTTAGGAGATTTCACTGTAATAATGTTTTATCGCTAGTAATAATGTTTATCGTGTTTTCTTCAATCCAGCAATAGGAATATGGGATTATCAGAACCAACTCTGTCACTGATTAAGTCTGTTAGACTCGCTCCAGTGACCGAATGGTCTAAGGTGTCACACTATTAGACTGGTGCGTTGAAGACGAGGGTATATGGGTTCGAATGACGGTCAGGTATACAGTGGGTGGTTTTCCCTAGATGGTTTACCTCTCTCCTTCCAGGCAAATGCTTCCTTTCTCATCTCTACTTCATTAGAGTAGTTTTCATATATGCGTATAACCTGAACAGGTAGTTAGAGGTGATTAAAAGAAATAAAAAATTATTATGTTGGGCAGCGTTATAGCTTAAACCCTGCTTTTTTATTTTAAAAAAAGCCCACTTTCGGCCAAAGACATTGATTCAAAGTCACTAAAATTTGGCATTTTATAAAATGGTTTTATTTGATTTATTAAGTATAAAGGCGACCTGGTGGTCTATAGGTAAGGGGTCTGACCTCCGTGCTGGGGGTCCGGGGTTCAATCCTCGGTCCCGGCACAAATTTATCTGATTGCCAAACCCTTCCTTCACCTCTGACACGTGTATTAATCACAACTTGTGTGTGAATGTGGGGAATGCCAGGTCTCCACCGTGGTTCGGTATCCCACGTTAAACTGTAGGTCCTCCATTTCATCTCACAATCACCTTACCATTACACATTAGCGTAAGTGCGTATAACCCAATTGGGTAGTAAGACGCGGTGATAATAATAATAATTAGTTAAAAATATATCAAAAGCTTAAAATTACACATCTTTATAGAATAATGTTTAGTTTATCTTTAAATTAGTAACAAAACAAACTTAAATTTTACAATTTTATTTAAATTCTTTGTTTGGGCCACTGTGGCATCATTATTTTCCAATTTTCAAATAATTGGCTTCCTATGAAATTAAAACTGTACTATACCTTCGAGATTTACAAAAAAATATTGTATCCCCCTATTTGTGCTTACCAACCTTTTCCCCTGCCATGTATGTTGCGGCCTGCACCTACTTCGACCGCGACCCCACAACTCGCTTGTTCTACCAGTGGCGTGTTGTGGAATGTTGCCAGGGGAGCCAATGCTAGTTTAATCTTTACCAGTGCGTTATCATCGCAGTCATAGTTTACGTATCAACGAACATTATATTATATTATATTATATTATATTATATTATATTCCCACGGGAGAAACGTAGAGAGGGACCTGTTTTTAATTGGTCAAATGGGGGACCTAGGGTAGTAAAGCATATCACAGGTACAGTTTAGGGCTGGACACACACCAAACGCATCATATGATTCGCGACAATTTGTTTTGAGACGTTGTATTTGGCGCCGAAAAGTCTGAGACATTTTGACTCGTAACAAGTTATTATTATTATTATTAGATTTCTCACAATTTGTGAGCTATCAAAGTGTTGAATGTATTATTTAGTTGGAGACCTGGTGGTCTAGAGGTAAGGTGTCAGACTTCTGTGCTGGCGGCCGGGGTTCAATCCTCGGTCCCGGCACAGATTTATCTGATTACCAAACCCTTCCTTCACCTCTGACAATACATCTTGTGAATGTGAGGAATGCCATGTCTCCACCGTGGTTCAGATTCCACGTTAAACTGTAGGTCCCCCATTTCATCTCACAATCACCCTACCATTACACATTAGCGTAAGTGCGTATAACCCGAACGGGTAGTAAGACGCAGTGCTAATAATAATAATAATAATAATAATAATATTTAGTTGGCTTTTTTAAAAAAAAGGTGAATTTGGCCAGTTGGGTGAATGTGATGGTGTATTGAGGAAGCAGACGTAGCCATTCTTTTATGGAAAATTTTACAGCTCTTTGACAGTCAACCAGATAAAGAATATTGAGTTCACATGATATATTTTAAAAAAGGACATCAATAGCTTTGTAGCGGAACTAAGTTTTATTCAAAATAATTTTGATAATAATATGGCCGAAAATCCACATTTTTTTGGGACCTGGTGCATGCGCGGTTAAACATGTATTTCATGTTTTGTCGCAAGACATAAATGAGAGGGTCATCGCCTCTTGTCGCAAGCAGTCTGCGGCGCTTCATTGGATGTTATGGCAGTCGAGACATATGCAGCACGCTGCAGCACGTTGCGACACGTTGCGACAAAATATCTTGTGGCGATACCAAATATTGCATTTGGTGTGTGGCCAGCCTTAACAAGCTCTGCTTTTCCTGGCGACATTCCAAAACACGCCGCTTTTTGCTTCTGACCAAACGTTAAGATATTTTTTTTTAAATTTATCACCGCGTCTTACTAAACCGTTCAGGTCATATGCTTAAGTACTAGTTATGCTAATGGATTAGGAATTGGGTAGGTTGAATTTAAAGGAAGTGAACCCGCATTTGGGTGGAGGGATAGGGAAAAGCAATGTAGGAAAAACCACCCCAGGTCACCCAACCAAGATTAAAACCTCTGTCTTCCCGTCCTCGGCATCCTAGCTCAACACTAAACTAGCGCATTAGCCAACTACGCCACCTAGGCGGATTTTTGATAGTAGCCCAAGGTATCTACATGGCGTTAAAACTGACTGTACACGTTAATTGGTTTATTAAATAAACTATGAGATAGTTATAGTACACACAACTATTTTTCTGTGCTAAAAAATAAAAAGGAAATGAAACTCTCGACCTGTTTTAAATAAAACCTTGTTTAGGGTTTGTGAACGCAATTGTGTTTCGAATGTACTTTTAATTAATTAATTAATTAATGTTACAATTACGAATGGCCACTTGTAATTTAATAAGCTCTGGGTGTACGATGTATTTAATTGTTAATTAGTAAGCAGGACTTTTGTGAGTTCAACATCGATGAGACAAAAGATTTCGAGTGCTCATGAAAATTTAAAGAAGCAGAGTTTTTCTTTCACTTCGGATTGCTAAGCTCTAGTATTATTGTGACTGGATGCGTTTCGGTGGTAAAATCGTCTGAGTTGTCAATTTCACAACAGACTAGACAGCCAATGACGGGGAGACCGGGGTTTGGATCCCAGTCAGGTGAACTGAGGGTGTTTTTTTTTACTAAATGTTTTTTAACTCTTCCTCTACGTAAATGTGGGAACACTTCATAAACAATTCAACACCTTACTGATCCTTAACATATTAGTGTAATTAATAGTATATTATTGTATATCCCTATCGGGTAGTAAGAGTTGGTGATGACAAAATTATTTTGTTGGTAGAAACTAGAACAAAATATAGTACAGTCCCGACTATTCGATCCAAACGCGATCAACAGGTGATTGTTTAACAGAATTGTCGGATAATACAAAAATAAGAGGGGGCGGGGGTCGGGGGTGGAACGAAACAAATCAAAATTAAATGGAAGTGAAGAATATATATGAAATTATGTTTATTAGTAACTAATTCATAGTATAAATTATGCAATAAATTACAAAACTATTATTTTATTCATTTAAATAGAATATCGGATTTTAAATCAATTCTCATCTTATAGTATTTATTATAGTATTCAAAATGTAAAAGGCAATGTTTAAAAAATTTGTGATTGAAGTTTATTTTTCTCTCCAACTTTGCTTTTTTTTTTCTTGCGGCGAGGTCATGCCATTAGCACGTTATGTCGGATATAAGTGAATATCGGATAATTGGGACTCTACTGTACAAACACACCAATTTTGGCGGTCAATATTGAACAATTATTTTACTATATTAGCTTAAAAATAACCTAATTCAACCCTTTTATCTCTCATACTCACAGGATTTGCTATAAGTCTCAGACAAAGTCAAATTTCAAACCTGCAGATCAAAACTTTTTTTTAAAATATCTCAACAACTTTTCAACATTAGAAAACCTGTCTTAATAGCGTCCATACGTTAATTGGTTAACGTAAACTATTTATAAATGGTGCCTTCACTATTTAAGCTTTTGTAAACTATATGATCACCCCCGAAGTAAATATAGTACGAAGTAAATACTTTTATTATTTTTAAATAAAAGGTACGGTACACCGCACATACATTTTCTATTTTTTTTCCCTTAAGAATAGAGATATTTACTAATATTTGTGAAACGAAATAACATACATTGTTGCAGAAACACTCCACCAAATAACATTAATGTAAGGATATAAACTGTTACAGAAACAATGCGGAACTAGAAATATCCCTGTTGACAAAATTGCCTAGCCATATATTTTTATTTTTCAGATAACTGAAAACAAAATTAATACATTAGCTTATAGCTCAGAAACTATCGGTTTTATAAAAGAATGTTCCAAATATTTTCATATTTTTAATGCCTAATAGTTGCGTAGATATTATCGAGATTTGATATTTTTTTTTTATACTAACCTTAGTCATTTTCATGGAAAAATGATTGCATATTTGTTTGTAAAATAAATAATAATATTTAGCAACGCGTCTTACTACCCGCTCGGGTTATACGCTTTAAGTACTAGCTACTCTAATGGATTAGGAATTGGGAAGGTTGAATTAAAGAAAGTGAACCCGCATTTGCGTGGAGGGAGATTGGAAAACCATTTAAGAAAAACCACCCCAGTTCACCCGACTGAGATTCGAACTTCGATCTCCCCGTCCACAGCGGTTGAGCTCAACACGACTGGCACGTTAGCCAACTACGCCACCGAGGCGGGTGTTTGCAAATTTAAACATTGCTTTGATACAAAATTTAATCAAATTCATTAGAGCGGATTTGGAAAAGTAGATTTTTTTAATTTTCCAACCCTTCAGTATACTAACCTTAATTTTGGGGTAGGTTATTTAATTCAAAAAAACTTCAGAGTAAGCTTATGATAACGGTAGATAGATAGTTTTAACCTGATTGGTGAAATGATTTCGGCTCTAGGCCAAGATACGGATACAAATGACACCGCCAAAATGACTTTTTCGGTTTCATGGTGTCATGGTACGCAGACATTTACAAAAATCTTTGTTTCGATTTTTTTTTTAAATATTGCAATAATAAGGGTCAAAAGAAGGTAAAAATGGTGTAGTAAAATTCAAGAAATTGCTGTTGAAAGAAATTGTTTTATGAAATTGTTACTTTCCTTTTTGAGTACTTTTAAAATTTGAGGTTTTTACGCACATCAGAATTCTATAAGTTTTTCTAAAAAATTTCAAGTTGTGTTTATAAATATTGGTTCGTTAGAACTTAAGGAATCATTTCACATTTAAAATATGGATACAGATTGCTGTATGTGTTCTGTAATTAATTTAGTTTGTAAGTCATGTGCTGATGTAATAAATCAATTTTGGAAATGTGCGTTTAATTTCCCTAACAATGAAAAATATATATATCCACACGTTTTAACGCAGAATATAGCCATTAGTGGTTAAGACCAGTTAATCAAAGGGAATAGGATTCAGACCTCGAGATGTGGGCTTGATCGTCAAGGATTTTTTTTTAGCACTGGATTTTACTACTGGTTCAGGCTATACGCATATATACCAATTACTCTAATGAGTTGGGTATGAGAAAAATGTACTGACATTTGCGTGGTGTGTGTGTGAGAGAGAGAAAAAGAGAGAGAGAGAGAGAATGGAAAACATCGTCGAAAAAAATCACCCTTTGTAATCCCGACCGGGATTCGAACCCTGATTTCTAGGGTCATTTACATTTAAGTCTATTGCGAGAGTGACGCCCCAAATCATGTGGCCACCGAAGCGGAGTAAGGGTGGAAGGGTAGAAGTTTCTTGGTCCTCGTTTGGGTGAGGAAAGGGGGGG
>CABFOW010002893.1:6362-46968 GCA_902141385.1 Timema californicum | reverse complement strand
GGGGGGGGGGGGGAGGTTGGCGTAGGCTTGGGTCATTATCAGTGCCCAGTAAACTTTGGGAGCGAGGAAATGTCGATGGTAGCCTTGGGTCGTTAGCAGTGACCAGTCCACCTACGTCTCTTTGGTCTTGCCCCATAGCCCTATGTTACCAAACTATGTTACGTAGCTTTTCACACTAAGAATGAGTGTCAGACTCGGATATAATACAACAGATAATAGCAACTTACTTCTACAAACGGCGAGCATATGATCAGTAAAATTATTGTTTCCAACATTAGAATTATTTGAATACAAGACTATTATTATTATTATTAGCACCGCGTCTTACTTCCCATTCGGGATGTACGTACTTACGCTAATGTGTATTGGTTGGGTGATTGTGAGATGAAATGGAGGACCTACAGCTTAACGTGGGATCCGAACCACGGTGGAACCCTGGCTTCCCCACATTCATAAGATGTCTTGTCAGAGGTGAAGGAAGGGTTTGGTAATCAGATTAAATCTGTGCCGGGACCGAGGATTGAACCCCAGACCTCCAGCACAGAAGTCTGACACCTTACCCCTAGACCGCCAGGTCACCCGAGAACAAGATCTTTGTTACGTAACATTGTGTTGTACAAACTCCCTCTCCATGTATTACAATATATACATTAGAACTCCATGTAACACAATGTAGACATTAGAGCCCCATGTAACACAATATAGATATTAGAGCACCCATGTAAAACAATGTAAACATTAGAGCCCCATGTACCACAATGTAGACATTAGAGCACCCATGTAACACAATGTAAACATTAGAGCCCCATGTACCACAATGTAGACATTAGTATCCCCATGTACCAAAATATAGATATTAGAGCACCCATGTAACACAATGTAAACATTAGAGCCCCATGTACCACAATGTAGACATTATAGCCCCATGTACCACAATATAGATATTAGAGCACCCATGTAACACACTGTACATATTAGAGCCCCCATATAACGCCACTTCTACCTTAGAAACCTCACCCGCCTTAACAACAGCATTACGTGAATCTTAAGGGATGACCCCGAGTTGCCAATTATAGATTGTTTTATTTGCAATCATAGGTTATATAAAGTTTGTTTAGATATATAAACGTTACCCGAACAGAGATTTGAACCTTTGATGTTCGGGGTACACAAGCGCTCTTCAGACTGAGCTATCTGGGATCTCCTTAAAATCAATATATCTTTCAACGAAATATTTTATATTTATATTAATATATATTTGAACGACACACTGACACGAAAGAGATACTGGATAGCTCAGCCGTCAGAGCAGTTGGTACGTATACCAGACAGTCAAGGTTCATACCACTGTCTATGTTTAGTGTTTATTTCTTTATATTTTATTATTTTAGTATCAATTTCATTATTGTTTACTTAATTAAATATTTATTATATTCATTTATTATTAATTTATGTAATCACATTTTTCTGTTTACCGCCTTTTCTTTCATTAATTATGTTTTGTAAGGGTGGTAAAATTGCAATATCGTGTTTTACGCGCGTTTCTTATTTAGTTCGCAAAGTGTTTTCCTCAAAGGTGGAATTGCGTCACCACCGCGGCTCATCTCCTCAGTTTCTCTTAGTGTTTGGCACTCTCTGTCGCTAATTTAAATAACCACACTCTCATCCTAACTGGTATAAATGTGCGTCTGATCCGAAGCACCAAGATCATCCCATCACAACCCCAGGTAGGCCTACTTGTGTTAAATCTTCACCGGATCTTCAACATCAGGTAGGATCTCACCATATATACTTACGCACACATTAATTAATTAATTTTCTCTCTCTCAATCAAATTAAAACCAGTCTAGGTGTTATTTTTCTCTTTGTACACAATCCTGAAATCGTCAGACGGGTCACTGCGTCTCCGCGACTAGTTGTATATATTACTGTACATGGACTATTGCAAATAATGAAGTGATATAAAAAGAGGCAAAGATGACAGTATATAAAAGTGTGTAGTGTAAACTCCAACATTGTTTTAAGTATGTGAAGCTTGTGTCTGTCAGGAGAAACCCAAGAGTAAGGTGAATTCAGTTGGAAAGAGATATCTAAATAATAAATGTCTGTGGAAAAACTCGTATGGATGGAGTCAGTAATGAATGGGTGCTGAAGGAATTCAGTTCGAATGGGAATCCACTAGGTGAATGCGAAATAAGCGTCTTATGTTGGTTTGGACATGTTGATAGGATGATTGTGGCTCGAGTGAGGAATCTAATGTATGAAGGTAGAGTGTGGGGATCAAAAGGGAGGGGTAGGCCATGTAAGACGTGGTTTGGTGTTGTAGACGAATAGGTGATAAAGAGAAACGTTAAGAGTTTTGAAAGTAAAAAAGAGCATTCATGACTCGGTGTATGGTTGTTGTTGAAGCAAAGAGAGCATGCAAGGATAGGGAAGTTTGGAGAAAGTTAGGGAGGATGGATTAGATATGGAGTTGTTTTTTGAGCTACATGCACAGTTTCTTGCCTACCTCGTAAGGGGACAGCGTGAATAAGTATATACTGTATATATGTATGTATGTGTTACACAATCCCTCCAAGAGGATGTCATTTGAAAAGAGGTGTTTGCTAAAATATACGAAATTATTCAGATTTTGAGAACATATTTTTTATGCTATATATCAGGAGTGTAATATTATTATAGTCAAAGAGGCCACATTGGAAATTAAAAATAATGATAGGGCTGAATTTCAAAAAGTGTATATGCTCCACGACTTAAGTAATAAATATCAAAAAAGGAAAATTAAGATAGCACAGATGTTTAAAACTCATTTCATATTTTTACGCAGCTATGCCTTTATGAAATTTGTTATTTTAATACATTATTTTCTCGTATATAAGCTTTAAATATTGCGTTGAATCTAAGATAAATTGACAAGTGTGATTTCGTAAGCGTTTATGTATATGGTGTTTGTTCCTATTCATAAGAGAAAACAAAAGTGTACACACTCATGTGCAGCCAAACATTACAAACTCTCGGTGGGAAAATTGAACAATTTTTGGGAATAGTTTTGAGTGAGTAAAGAGTGAAAATTTGATACAGCAACCTTATTTGGTAAATTTATTCCTAAAATATTCACTTTCCAAATGTTATAATTCTAAATTGTGTGTTTTTTTAGAAGTTTTTAGAAATAAATAATCGGGCCGCGTTATATGCTGGTTCATCAAAATGGGCCTTGCCTGCTGTAAATGATTATCATAATTCATACACGTGCTCCTTTTGGTTTTTGAAAACTCCCCTAACATAAGTGATTATCAGCATCTAGTAACATTTTATAAAGAGTATCATTATGCACTTATTTTTATTAAGTTTTATTATTTTTCAAAACATTGACTCTGGAACCGGCTTGGGAAACTTACAATTTTAAAATATGGGGTTACAAAGTGGTAAAATATGTATTGAAATTAAATCTAACATGATGAGGTCTATATTAAAATATTACCATAAAATAAATAAATACATGTAGGCTATATGTAACGATAATCTATGTATATAAGACAAAACCCACTCACTCTCTCATCATCATCATCATCATCATCATCATCATCATATTTCCAAAACCCCAAGGTCTGGAAACTTTAAATTTGGTGAGAAGGTTCCTGTTATACTTTCGGCAAGAGATAAGCCGGGGTTTTGTGAAACTCGACCCTAAACATATAAAAGGGGGGGTTGAAATTTTTAAAATTCACTGATTTATCTTTTGACCTAAGTTTCATATATCCTTGAAATTAAAAAAATTGGTGTTCCTTTCTAGAATTTGGCTAGAAGATTTTTATGATTTGCCAAATTATATCCCCTAAGATGTTAGGGAGGGTCCAAAGGGGATTGAAAGTTTTCAAAATTCACCAATATCTCTTGAACCAGTGAACATAGAGATTTGAAATTTAAAATGAAGGTTTCTAGAATTGAGATAGACATTTTTGTGGATTTTTCAAATTTCATCATCATCATCATTTCAGTGGAGGGGCAAATAGATCTGTGATTCAGTGATCATTTTATTTTCTCAATGAGACTGCCCCACATAACCAGACACATCTAGAATTGGAAAATTTCAAGATGGAGCTTAAGGAAATTGGGAGCCTTTAATTTGAAAAAACCTTTTAGATAAGGAAGAAAATTAAAATTAGGCAGAGAGGTAGTGATACAACCCAGATAGCCCAATTAACCTTAAATTTGATATTTTTTATAGTGAATTGTAGAAAAAGGGTAGGGGGTAACATCACAGTAGGGTGTAATGAGTTTTTTTACTAAATTATTTTCCTTTCTCCCTCCACGCAACTGGGATGTGCATATTCTGTAAATTTAACCATCCTCACCCCTAGTATATTAGTGTAATTAGTACATATTCTTATTGCCCGAAAGGTATTAATATACTGTGATTAAAACTACACATAAATGAGTAAGGTACCATTTAAATAAAATGTATCCACATTTGCGTGGAGGGCAATTGGTGGAAACTATAAAAGGTAGAATTCATTCTCAATACACATAGCCGATATTCAAATCCTTGACCTCCTCGTGACTGGGAAACTAGACTTGAAGAGTTTTAAACTTAGTCTGCGTGCCCACCGATACAAGTATTACCGTAATATGATAAACAATCTCTCAGAAATAAAGTTTCACATCAAAAATAATGAATTACTAACGTATCGCGATACAATAAAGTTGCACGCACATAAAACACCAAACAACGAATGCGGATAGTAATTAATTAACTGACATTGCGTATAGGCTCGGCAGGTAATAATTTAAACTAATTACGTGTGTATTATCCTGTTTGTATATAATAACTTTGTGTGGAAATTGGAAGCAGGGTTTAACAATCATCAAAATATGTAAATTTCGTACTGAGGTATATTACAATATTTATGCAATGGTCCATTCCAATAATTTATGTCGATTAATTACTCATGAGGAAATATGATGCAACGCACTGATAGCAGTGGGCCTATGTACGATTTTAACGTAACTGCTCCTAATCGTTTATTTATCATTCAATTTGCGTATTACATAGAAATATAGCTTGAAACGGGGGTTAGAGGGGGGTTAAAAGGTCACTTAATTTCGATAACGTTCATGAATCGTATGTATACAGTTTGTTCACTTGAACTTCACATTACCAGAATCGGTGGTGATGTGGTTTAGGGAGTAAGATCTACACTGGACTGGAACACTGATGGTTATTAGGTCAATACTCAAGAGACTGGCTGGATGCACTTACTATGGGCATGTATTTGATTGGTTGTGAGTCCCAAAGAGCACAAGTACAAAAATATCTGCATTGTGTAGTTTACTTATTAAATTTTAAGTATAAATCATTTCAAAAAATATTAAAAATGCTACATTCAAAGCTTTAACTACCCCTATAATATAAACCAGGAAGATATATATATATATAATTATATATAATATAATTATATATATATATATACACCATGAAGTATTTATATATATATTTATATATATATATATATATATATACATTTTTACTCCCACTGGTGGACACGCGGGTGAAGTCATCAGTCTCACCTTGCCTAGATTTCTGGAAACAAAGCAAGTCGAGATTCTAATCCGTCTGGGTAAAAAGTGAACCAGGTGTTTTTTCCCCCCTAAATAGTTTTGTACTCTCCCCATTAGGTAAATTTGGTTACATTTCTTCTAAAGTTCTACCTTCCATATCCCTACTTTGATATTGTAAATATGTGGACACACTGAACGAGTAGTAAGACGCCTTGCGTTGAAAAAAGAAAGAAAAAAAATATTTTTTAAACAAAGAGTTGCAGACAGTTTGGTTTCGAGTGAAGGGAGGGAAATGGTTTCTTTTATAAAGTTGGCTTCAAGTTATATATAAAGAAGCTTTGCTCTTGGCTACTTCACATTCACACACCTGTAGTATTCTGCAGGCTCATTTCATTGGTTCCATTTCATCAGGTTTATAAGTTCATTCGCGAGGTTAAGAGTCATGACAATGACTCGGTAATCAAACCACAAATCAGCCCTGTCGCAGACATCCTAGCTTAGCGTAACTGTCAAGTTGGTAGCTCTGTGTCGGGCAACAGCCGAACGGTGGCTACTTCACATGATAGTAACCTCGAAAGTGTTTTTCTTGGACGTATTACAGTTGGGCTAAGTAAACCTGTTATGACCTGCGTTTATAAGGGTATCGTTAGGGTACGGCCAGATTGGGCGAGCGACTAAAAAAATAAAAAATAACACATTGGTTGTAATGAGAGGTGGCCAGACTGGAGTGACTGAGCGCGTGCGCTTGGGCCGGAACAGTCTAGTTTACAGACGCTAGGCAATATTATTTTATGTTGGTTCATTGAGAGCTGAGAAAACTTTTCATTTTGACATTTTTATTACTATCGATAGGTTTTGCACACTTGCTACTAACAGCTTAATTTAATTGGTACGATCATAAACCATACCTATATATATATATATATAAAACTGAGATGTTAAAATACCTCAATATTAAAAACAAAGTTGGCCTTTACAAATAAGAATCACCATTAGCGTGGATAGAGGATGGAAAAACCACAACAATAAATCACTTGTCAAAAACCACCCTCAGTTCACTGAGACAAGACTCGAACCTTTGCCTCCTCGTCGCCAACTATCAAGAGATATCTGATAATCACGCGTTCGAACGCCTGTCTGTCTGGCCGAACCCTAAATCCCACATTGCAGTTGGGCCACAAGTTCCTTTTTTTATGAAGTGTAAACAAGGTGTATTAAATCGGCCCCGGCTGTTTTGGAGCTCCATTTATATTAGGATGGTTATAACATTTTTTCTCAAAATGAGCATAAAACAGCAAGTGATTGACACTTAGATACAACAAAATGCTAATCTAGTCTAGCCTAACCTAACCTAACCTAAACAAGCCTAACCTAATATAAGGTGAAAATATTGGTGTGGCTGAATTCATATTTAGCCACAGGTATATTATTTGTTACAATCCTCCTGGTCAGTGATCGTGACCCAACTAAGCTATGACGATAATACTCCTGTCAGTGATCGTGGTTCCAACCAAGCTATGACGATAATACTCCTGGCCCGTGATCGTGGCCCAACCAAGCTATGACGATAATACTCCTGGTCAGTGATCGTGACCCAACTAAGCTATGTCGATAATACCCCTGGTCAGTGATCATGGCCCAACTAAGCTATGTCGATAATCTCCCTTGTCAGTGATCGTGGCCCAACTAAGCTATGACGATAATACTTCTGATCAGTGATCGTGGTCCAACTAAGCTATGACGATAATACTCCTGTCAGTGATCGTGGTCCAACCAAGCTATGACGGTGCTACTCCTGGTCAATGATCGTGGTCCAACCAAGCTATGACGATAATACTCCTGTCAGTGATCGTGGTCCAACCAAGCTATTACGGTGCTACTCCTGGTCAATGATCGTGGCCCAACCAAGCTATGCCGATAATCTTCCTGGCCAGTGATCGTGACCCAACTAAGCTATGATGATAATCCTCATCATTGATCGTAGCCCAACAAGGCTATACACTTTTTGTACAAAAGGGTTCCATGACCGAAATGTTACGCATTGTTTTTCTTTGTGGACACTCATGAGGGACTTGCGTGATATTACCACACGCTTTCACTGCGACTATTTGTTTCGCTTCACTTCTAATGAACCTCCAAGGAGCGTCCTCCTGTTCACAGAGGCCAACAGCCCGTCAAACCCCCCCGGCCCCCCGCTTCCCGCCCCCCATAACCCTGGTAACACCTAGCTCAGGTAGGTAATACAGATCGGACCAGAAGTCGCAGTGACAATATTCTGGATATTCTTCTTTAGTTAACGGTGGAATTGAAACCAGTGAAAACGTATGGTACGGCATTACTGTACCTTATTTTTAATATACCAATTCAAAATTTCAAAAATGTACTAAGTATTCTCAAATGAATGGTTCTTTGTAAAAAAAAGTACAAGACTATACTTATTATCTAAAACACCCCATAAATATAAATTTTAAAGAAAAATGTTAAGGCAATTTTTGCAAGTTTTCAAAATATAAATCATAAATGAACTACCCTTTAATGAGTACATAAAAAAAGATATTAATTATATAAGACATAGTCCTAACCCAAATACCCAAAATGAACTATGTTATATATGAGCCATTTTAAGCTATATAAATTAAAAAATTTCAAAAATATGTCATCATAATCAATTTCCCTTTGAATCAATTTTACTAAGAAAAAAACACAACCTTAATGCTATTTATTATGTGTAACATTTATCAGATATCCATTTTGGACAAATACGTTTGGGCTATTTTCGATCAATATTAAATTTTCAAAAACATATCACCAGTATACTACGAACTCTTTAAATCAATGTTCATGAAAAAACCTAACTTATAATAGTTTTCAGTGACAATGATCATGTAAGAAACTTTCCGGATATAAAATATAAACTAAATCGTTAGTAACGTTTTCAAAAATTACATAATTTAAAAAAAAATGCGCTTCAAGTAAATTATCTTTAATTAAAGAGCTAAAATCAAATTCATGATTTGGATATTAGATATGACCAAATAGTATCTAAATTTCCATTTCAAACGAAATCATTCAAACCGGTTTGACAGTAGCCCCAGGGAAGAACATAGATGGAGACAAATATTTGTAATACAGTTAAATCTCCCTTAACGAACACCTCTGAATGGTGGAGTCTACTGTATAACGGACAGTTTAAATTTCTCCGGCAAAATAACATGAGCTCTTACGGGTGAATCCACTTTTAATAACGGACAGAGACATTGCTATACAGAGCAATCTCTAAACAACGTACACAAATTGAAAACCCCACTCCATATACAGTATTAGAATGTAGAAATGTTAGGAATGCCAATGTATAGTGTGAATTGTGAGCAGTCCCGACTTCCCTCATTAGTGAAATATTCTTAAACAGCCTACGTAACTCCCACCCTTTCCTACAGTAGCTCCATGGCTTCTTTGGTGCTGACTGACAGCTCACAGCTTTGAAAATCTAACAGACCAAATTATATATCCCTACGCCGAACCATATGATCTGCTAAAACATGTGTTTAGCAGCTGTCACTTCTGACGGTCAAAATTTAGGTATATACCTAAATGTTGACCGTCAGAAGTCAGTCAGCACCAAATAAGTCATGGTGCTACTGTAGCTATCAGCAGTCTAGTCTTTACTCGTGCGCACATATTCAGTACATTAGACAAGTAGTACACAGTACTACCGTTCAACATTTAATTTAATTTAGCGTACTGTTCTGTGTCTTATGCAATCTGTAGGCCTACAGTTAGCTACGTACACTATTTCATAGAGATTAAACTGTGTTCGTGCAATATGAGTTTTTAAACTATTTTTCCAAATAACGGACAAAATTTTGTTCACTGAAGATGCCCGATATTAAGAGATTTTTCTTTACTCACATTTCTGAGTTCAGGAGCTCATAAAATATTAAGATCCATCACAATATCGTGAAAAAAAAAACACCCTTCACGATTACAATACTTTATCAATATGAGAAGATCTATTTTTTATTAATAATTTTAAAAGTAAAATACTACTAGACTGTTATATATTTAGATGTGTTCAAATTAAAAACGCTGAAAATTAACCTCCGATATTTTTTCTTATAAGAGTATCATCTTGTCTATGCTCGACCGGTATCGTTACTTAAATGTGTTCTTAAGGGTGTGCTTTAGCATATCAACTTAATGTCAATGTTGTTTTTTTCTTTTAGCTCCGCCGTGTCTTACTACCTGGCCAGGATGTATGCATACTTACTAATTACGCTAAAAAAGTTAGGGATGAGAAAGATTGTATTTAGAGATAGTGTACCAACACTTGCGTAGAGGGAGTGAAAAATATTTAGTATAAAAAACATCTTCAGTACACCTGACCTGTGTTTGAACCTTTATCTCTTTGTCATCGGTGATCTAGTTTATTGAGAGAGTTACGCCCTGAAGCATACGGCCACCGAAGCAGGTCATGTTTAAATTGATTTAAAATATAATTTGAAAAGTTAAAAAAAAAACACCTGTAAACTGAAATCAGAACACTTCTAAAATGTTTATAACGTCACCCTAAAAAAGATCATCCAAGCCTTTGATATTATAAAATATTACAAGAGATGAAATATTTTATGAAATGTGATTTTCAGTATCTTCTTTGGTGTTCACAGTGTTTGTTTGCTTTTTTTTATAAGTTTATTTTAGATAACCTTCTTCTATTCATATTCCTTTATCCTTATTTTTTATTTTTAATAAAATACCATGTCAACAAATATTTAAAATATCGCGCAGACGTTTAAACGCCCCTTTAAAATAAAGATTTTTGTACACGTTGGTTAAAAAAAATCATACATAGTCCATCTTAAATAAAACAAAAGTGGAGCATGATGCATGCATGAGAAAAATTTCAAATCGTTTAAGGTGTTATTCAACAAACCAGACTTAGTGACACATTCAACCACCAAGCACTGTAGTCGATACGCAAATGTAATAAGAATTAATATCGCTCTTATTTATTGTAACTCATTTAATATGTCTGGTGGTTTTTATTTTATTTATTATTATTATTATTAGCACCGCGTCTTACTACCCGTTCGGGTCATACGCACTTACGCTAAAGTGCAATGGTAGGGTGATTGTGAGATGAAATGAAGAACCTGCAGTTTAACGTGGAATCCAAACCACGGTGGAGGCCTGGCATTCCTCACATTCACAAGATGTCTTGTCAGAGGTGAAGGAAGGGTTTGATAATCTGATAAATCTTTGCCGGGACCGAGGATTGAACCCCAGCCACCAGCATAGAAGTCTGACTCTTTACCCCTAGACCACCAACGTATCTTACTACCTGTTTGGTTTACACGCTAATGATTTAAGCGATTAGGAAGGTTATCTTTAGCGGAAGTATACCTGCATTTGCGGCGAGCAAGAGTGGGAAACCATTTAGGACAATACACCCGACTGAGATTCGAACCTTTATCTCCCTTTCATTGGCAGTCTAGTCTACTGCAAGAGTAACGCGATATACCACGTGGCCACCGAAGCAGGTTTGTCTAGTGATAAATTAATTAAGATTAATTAATACTAAATGGAAAAACTTTAAGAGTTGGAATAGATTTTTTATTGTTAATTCGATAAATCATGTTAATATATATAATCAGTGGATTTAAGGTACAAAAACCAACAGTTTTGGTGAATGTGAAACGGATTTCATGTTGTTATTCACATTAACATGTTATTTTATTATGTATAATATCCAGCGTCCTCTGGTTCAAGTAATAAATCCCACATTTGTGCGAGTTTTAAACCTGAGCCTATCGTGTGTATCAATTGAGATCCCTCTGTTATTGAGTGCTGACGTGTGGTGTTATCTTAATATAGAATATGTTCGTTTAACCTAACCCAAACTAACCTAACCTTCAGAATATTATAATTTGTCACTTCAGGCAAACCGGTTTTATTATTATATAAAATAACCGTTTAGAACAGTGGTTCCCAACCTTTTCGAACTGGCGTACCATTTGGTAGCTCATTTCTATAAATTGTGCTCTCTATATTAGCAAAATGTTTAGTTAATAGGTTAGTAGTAGTTAGTTATTTAAGATTTATTTGTCACAACTGTAAATAAACGGGCTAGTAATGGGATTCAAAAACAACGTGACAATAAGGTGAATAAACAGTATATATATATATATATATATTTATATATATATTTATATATATATCTTACATTTAATTAATTTATTAACAATTATAAAACTATTTTATATTTGAAATCATTTTCATAAGGTAAAATATATAAGAAACCCCTCAGCCCCCCTCCCCCACATCCCCTCACCATAGCGTTGAGTTAATTTCACAAATTTTGACTGGACATTTGTCTTACACTGATGTAGCTTTTTCCGCCACTATTCAAATATTTACGCGTACCCCTAAAAGTCCTGGCACGTACCCCTGGGGGTCACGCGTACCCCACTTTGGGAACCGCTTGCCTAGAATAATGAATTGAATGTATTTAATAACATTAACCACTAATATCGGCTACTTTGTAAAATAAAAGTCATTATGCATAGTAACGAATTTATAACTTTAACGGTAACATTTATCGATTACATTATTTCCATTTAAATGGGTGAGCTCGTCTTCGGTGACCGCATGGAATAAGGCAGCAGTTTTTAAACGTTTTAGACAAAAGGAGCCCTTGCATCAGAAAAAAAAAATAATGTTGGAGCCTTTTATAAAATTGTTTACAATAATATTATCATTATTAAATAACGACAGTTAGATTTTACAAGTATAAAAAAAAAGATAGCATAACATGTTCTGGCTACACTGTTCACAAATGTCCTTTATCCAGATTTGAAAAAATTTGAAATATTAATTACTGTTATTATTATTATTATTATTATTATTAGTACCGCGTATTACTACCCGTTCGGGTTATACGCACTTACGCTAATGTGTGATGGTAGGGTGATTGTGATAAGAAATGGTAGGACCTACAGTTTAACGTGGAATCCGAACCACGGTGGAGGCCTGGCATTCCCCACATTCACAAGATGTCTTGTCACAGGTAAAGGAAGGGTTTGGTAATCATATAAATCTGTGCCGGGACCTATGATTGAACCCCGGGCCGCCAGCACAGAAGTCTGACACCTTACCTCTAGACCGCCAGGTCACCATTAATTACTGTTGGTATCGTATGGTGTGAAAAAAAACAAAGAATATTATAAACTTGCTTCACGGATCCCGGGATAGCTATGGCGGAGCACTACGGTTCAGTGGGGCACATTTTGAAAAACACTAGTCTAACGCTACTCTCGTAATAGATTGGACTGCCAAGGCCTGGGAGATCAATGTTCGAATCTCGGTCGGGTGTACTGGAGATTTACAATTTCCCTCCACGCGAATGCGGGTCTACTTCCACTAAATTCAACCTTTCTCATTAATATCATATATGAGTATATCTCAAATGGAAAACTATCCAGAAAAGAATTCACCTTATCCAGCTGGAATTTGAAACCTGATATTTAAAATACTGGCAAACGTGGCCACGTTTAAACCACGTGACCAAAATATAAGCCTACACTATCTATTTAATTAAATGTGATGAAACTCATTAATGGTTGTATAAAACATTTTTAAAAAAATTCTTTATTTTTATGAGAGTTACCAAACTACTAGAAGTAGTACTTATTAATTTATGTACGTAAAATTCCACACAATTAATTATAAGTTATATAAAAATATACATATACTCTGATTTTGGTTATAAGAACAATAGAGAAAACTCAAACAAATCTCGTTGAGGCGGACATTGATAACATTTTACTATATTATTTGTGTTATTGTGTATATATTGATAATATCCATCCAAAGTGACAGCTGCAGATAATTTGGCTCAATGTATGAATTTATTAAAATTGCTTTAGTAACTTTAATAACTAACTTCTACTTTTATTCCTACCAAAATCATACTATAGCACAGTTTGTAGTTCATTTTTTTTTTACTAACCATAACTATACTACATACATTAGCCCCATGGCTTCTTTGGTGCTGACTGATCAGCTCACAGCTGACAGCTAAAAGCTTTGAAAAGTTACCAGACCAAATTATGTATCCCTACGCCGAATCATATGATCTGCAATAACATGTGTTTAGCAGCTGTCACTTCTGACGGTCAAAATTCAGGTATATACCTAAATGTTGACTGTCAGAAGTCATCTGTGAGCTGTCAGTCATCACCAAAAAAGCCATGGCACTACTGTAGTAGAACTAAACCATTATTATTTTTGTGCGTATATGACTGCAGGCGGGATATTAATTACAAGTAATGCAAGCACGCGGGCCATTATGGTCCACGAGCAGTGAGTTTGTGAACCTGGTTCTAGATTTTCTCCTTCCCAAACCTCTCCTGACGCCTTGGACCATGTGCCAATCAATATGAGCTTTCAGTAGCTTCAACTCATGACGTGTGTGTAAGGGGGGCGGAGGGGGTGGAGGAGGGGGTAGTTTCGTCAAGTGTGAGATAATTAATATGGTGACCTTTTTGTAAATCATGTTTATCTTTCGGTTATTGTAAAAAAAACTGTTTTTGGAACGGGTTGGGTAAAACCTCTTATCAAAATAATATATGGGTGGGTATGAGTGGATGCGAATAAAAAAAAATTTATTCCTTTTACAGGATTAAATTGAATGAATAACCTTTAACAGGATTAAATTGAATGAATAACCTTTTACAGGATTAAATTGAATGAATATTGATAATTAGGATGGATCAGCATACACACATTACATTTATTAGTTTTGTGGTTATATCTTGTATGAAAGTAAACAGTGATCATTTTTAATTTAATTTCTCATTCACACAGACCGTAAGTTTTGATTCAAACATTTTATATAATTAAAAAATGGGGTAAAATATAACTTGACCCTTCAAGGTTATTTTACCAAGCGGGCTGCATCTTTACTTGACGCACCTAAATACTTTAAGCACTATCACATTTAGACGCCGACTTAAGAAATATTATTATTATTATTAGCTCTTCAGCTTACTGCCCGTTCGGGTTGTACGCACTTACGCTAATGTGTAACGGTAGGGTGATTGTGAGATGAAATGAAGGACCTACAGTTTAACGTGGAATCCGAACCACGGTGGAGGCCTGTCACTCCACACATTCACAAGTTGTGATTAATGCACGTCTTGTCAGAGGTGAAGGAAGGGTTTGGCAATCAGATAAATCTTTGCCGGGACCTGGGATTGAACCCCGGCTGCCAGCATAGAAGTCTGACACCTTACCCCTAGACCGCCAGGTCACCCTTAAGAAATAGAAATATATGACATGAAATGAACAGTTTGGCCTGTGAGGACTATTATATGTTGATAAAACTACCCCTTTTACGTTGACGAGTATAAACACTCACTATACTAATTTCACTTGAATAGAGCAAGATTTGTGTATCCGTATGCCTCTACGGAAATATTTAATCCACATCATGACAATAAGATTCTTACTGGCCATTTTCGTGACTGAACTAAATAAATAGCCTGTCTGAACTGTATATGATTTTACTAAAAAAAGTTTACCAATAAAAAACACTTCAAAATCAATAAAATATTATTGTAAACTATGTGAAAGTATTTTTAAAATCAATAAAGACTTTATGGGTTCAGTTTTTCTTTTATTGAAATTTTATCATGAGTAGTGCGACAAAATAAATATTAGTTATTTGTCCATAAGTTAAAAAAATATAACTAAGCCTATCATACATTTTCAAATTAAAGTGGACTATGGAGTATGTGATTAGCTACTAATGTTATAATTTTCTTAAGTACTCCATCTTACTTCCTGTTCAGGTTAATATTATAAACAGCGTTGAACAAGAAAATCCGCTTAAATCATTCTATTATGTTGTGTTTTAGTTATTATAATAAGTATGGATTCATTGATTTGTGGTTTCTTGGAGGCAATAAAAGCAATAAAATGCTTTAAAAAAATCATCTCCACACTTTATTTTAAAATAAGTTACCTTTGGTTTTTAGTTATGTTGAAATTATTAATAACTAGACCCCCCACCCCCATTAATTATTTTCAACACACATATTGAAGAATCATCATAGACTCTACCATAAAATATGAGTGATTATCGACATTTTTATGAGGAATAAACTAAATTTTCAAAATAAAATATAGCCTATGTTACTCGCCGATAATGTAGCTTTATATTGGTGAAAGAATTTTTAAAATCGGTCCAGTTGTTTTTGAGTTTATCCATTACAAAAAAAAAATCAAATCTTTCCTCTTTATAATATTAGTGTAGATGTATCGTAAGACGTTTGTCAAAAAAAAAAAGTTTAAAATTAAGGTGGTTGGTTCAGTGTGTAAATTATGAAAATACAAAATATATTTCTTTAATCTTAAGGCATTAGCCTAGAAAAATTAGTAATAGAAAAAAAACACCAAAATAATTTATCATTTTATTTATCTTAAAAATAAACATAAAATCACATACAATATTTTGTCTCTTTATATTATTTTACCTTTGGTTATTGTTAGGTTGAGGGAGTTACGTTCAACGTAGAAATAATTAACTAACAGTACTTTTTTTGATTTTCGTTATTCAAACACTTTTTTTTTTTAGAGTATCATTAGTTTTACTACATTACTCGCCACTTTTATTTAAATTTGGTTTTTTTTCTCTGACCATACGGACACACATGCACATAAAATTGTATTTACAGACACACATGTTCAATAACTTACACTTTATTAGGTGTATTATTTTTTTGACACTTTGGCATAATTAGAAAAATGTATGCTTTGGTCTGATTGTCAGTATTAAATAGGACACAAAAAATCTTTTGTTTAGTCAATAATCACGTTCAAAAAAAACACAATAATACATGTTAAGATAAAAATGGTAAAAATCATACAGTTAAAGTAGCTTGAATATTTAGTTACTAGACTAAGTTATATAATATGTGCAGTTAGGAACCGATTAAAGTTTTGTAACTTTACTTTGGTACGTTTATATGCTTGTAATGTGTACCACAGTAATCAGGCATATTATAGTAGTAAAAAGCATTTTCAAATATTTTTAGATTTAAAAACAATGCAAATAAAAGCAATTTGAATTAAATAAAATTAACAAAACAAAAGTAAAAAAAAACTGAAACTATTACGTAGCAAATTAATTATAATGATATTGGAAAATAGATTAAAATAAATTTATATATGAATGTTAGTGTTGTTTGTCTCCAGCGAGAACTATTAAATATGCATTAATAAACATAAATATATATTATGATGTTTATTTGTCCTAGACAAAGTAAATAAAAAAAAAGGAATATATTATTTAAATCAAACTTCAGACGTAGTTTCTGAAAACAAACAACAGCTAACATAATTCAAACAAGCTGCATAAACATAGGTTTAAAAAAATATCCTATTGTAGTGAGTATTCTTTCCTGGTCTAATACTGACGATGACTTAATGATATGGTAAATTTAAGCACGCTTTTTTGGCCGTTTATTTTTATATTTGATAGTATTGTTCAAATCACTAAGAATATCCCGTCTTCAGGTAGTGTAAAGTTATTGATGTCTTATTTTGTATAAATAAATAATTCAGTACTAATTTTGGTTACTACCAAACGCCACTTTACAGTCTTTTGCTCTACATTTTTTTTAGGTAATCCATCAATATTTAATAATACAACCATTTTAATATATCAAATCGAGTCTTGTTCTGTGATTTTTGTTTGTTTCCAACTTTTTATGTCTAAGAACATATTGTGAATTTAACTAGTGTTTTCGTAGCCCTACCAAAGTAGAAGATCACACATTTCAATCTATAATTTTGACTATATTTTTACATTTAGACCAAGTATTTAAATATGTTTATACCTAATAGAGTTTAAAATGGTTGACCCACTACTATGGAGGGATATATCTTTATTTATCCGGGCGTGTTCATAGAGTTTTGGAAGGACAAGAAAGGAAGTATCACAAAAGTTAATTCTTGCTCACATTTCATCGTCATTATTTAGGAAATATATTGTCAAAATTGTATAAATGTTTTCCCTAAATAAAAATTAAAGCAAAGTTTTTTTTTCTGTGTGTGTAATTAACTCCTAAAACACTTGCCCAAGTGATGCAGCAACTAGATTTCTAGACGTCCGTCCCACATCCCTCTTGATATCCTTCGTCCGGCGAGTTCCGACTACTTGACAGCACCCTCTTTAGAGCCGTGACCGGGGGTAGAACTGGGACCCCCCGCTGCCATACCCTGAGCGTCTTTGCGTTGGGCGGCGCCCCAGCCGTCGGGGACGTGGAAGGACTATGGACGGCCCCGACCTCCCTCAGCTTCTGATCCACCCCTGTGGGGAGGATCATCGGCAACCCGTAGTCCGGAGGATAACCGTTGTGGTTGTGATGCGACCTAGGGAAGGTCCTGCAAGGATACTCCATCTCGTCCTCTGACGTCCCTCCGATGCTTACGCCGTCACCACCGATGATCGGAGTTTTATCGGAAGCGTCGTAGTTGAACCCGCCCGTCGCGGTAGAGCTCGTAGTTCTCCGGAGGAAAATGTCGGGGGATGCGTTCAAACTGTTTTGAGAGGTGTGGTCCCAAAGAGCTGACGGGTACAAGGAATCGCAGCCTAGAGCACGGCTGTACTCTCCACTCCCGACTCTCACAGCGGGCAGATTATCATCGGCTGCTTCCTGAGGAACTGCGCTGCTTCCAGTGGTGACTTCTCCACCACCAACTAGGCGCCTCGTGTCCCTGATCAGGTCAGGGTTGTTCGGGACTGCCCCCACGGGGACCACCGCAAAGCTCTGACCCCCGGAGCAAACCACGCTGCCGTTCCCCTCGTAGTTGTTTGTCGTGTAAGGTATCTCCGTCAACCTGGGAGGCTTCTGAATCGGGTTACAGGCGATTTTCAAGTCGTTCTGGACCACTTTGTTGTTCTCGTTGAAGGAAGTGTCGGTGTTTTGACCACCGGGTGGCGCTAGATTAGGTTTTGTACCGTTCACCATCGAGGACTCGTTGGTGGCCGCTGAAGTTTCTATTTGGTTGGGGGTTTTGCTCTCGGAGAAGGGTAAACGACGAAAGCGGACAAGAAGGAGAAGGATTATTAGAAGAATAAAGAGTATTAGGATTACTAGGACGGCGCTGAGTCCCGCGATCTGCCCTGTGTCGAATGTCGCCATCCCGGCGGTGCGCAGCGACACGTGGAGAGTGAAGTTGGCCTCTGCGGTCCCCGCACGGTTGTCCGCCACACAGTAGAAGTCACTAGAGTCCGTCTCCTGGGCGTTAGTCAACACCAGAGAGTTGCTCTTCTCGAAATTACCGTCCTCGAAGATGTACACTTTCTGGTGAGAGGTGAAAGACGATTGGTTCAACAGGAGCCTTCCGTTCCAGTACCAGTGGATGGTAGCTGGAGGAACGGCTCCGACCCGACAGACCACGGTGGCGTTCTCCCCCGTCGTCGCCTCCACATATCGGCTGACAGGGAGGATTTCCGGTTTACACGCGAAATCATCGACGTCGAGCTCGGCGAACGACCGGTCAACGACCCGCGAGGGTCCCCCACTGCACAAAGGTGCCACAGAATACGGAATGTTCTGAGTGGTCAGCCAAACCTTGGCCGCCCGTAACCTGCAGTCGCAGACCCAAGGGTTGTCGTGGAGTTCGATACCTTTCAGTTTGACCCAGGTCTCGATGGTCCTAGGTCTCAGTTCCGAGAGCCGGTTACCGTTTAGTTTGAGGTACTCCATCTTGTCCACGCCTTCAAAAGCTTTGGGGGCGATGATCTGAAGTTCACAGTGCGACATGTCCAATTTAACTGAGTTTGGAAGTGTCCTAAAAGCGTAACTTTCAATCTTCTGTATGGGATTGTATGCTAACGTTACATCTCTAAGGAAAGGAACATCGTGGAAGGTAACAGAAGGGATGAAAGTCAGAAGATTGTGGGAGAGGTCTATTTCGACGAGATTCGTCAACCCGTTCAAAGCGTGATCGTCGATCTCTCCTATCCGGCAACTACGCAAGTAGAGTTTTTGTAGGTTCAGCAAACCGGCGCGGACAAACATGTCTCTCGGTAGTATCTGCAGGTTGTTACCGGTTACGTCTAAAACTTGAGTTTCCGGGTGCACATTCTCAGGTATGGTGATCAAACCCCGGTCGATGCATTCTACCGTCTGTTTCCCACCTTTCCATTTGCACGCGCATACCGTGGGACAGGAGTTAGAGCTGCAAAACACTGATCCGAAAACACTCATTGTTAGCAGGAGAAGGACATTGAAACGACTCATTTTATCCCGTTAAAGAAACATCCCATTGACCGCTACAGCTTGGAATACACTGGCACAGTTATATAAATATATTATATCGAATTTCGAACACATTCAGAAATTTAAAAACACAAAACTTTTTTTTCTTCTGATAATTACTTCTCGAAAAAATGTGCAAAACAAATTAAATTTGTGTTCTAAATTCGTGGAGGTAATTCTACACATTAAATGTTGAAGCACTTTAACATCTTATTTTAAAAAAAATCAAAACAATAAATACTTTACTTTCTTTGTAAAACCACAACAACTCCACAATACTCCACAATACCTTTCAAGTCACAACTAGAGACAGCCTGTAAAAACTGCAGGACCACCCCGAAGTATCCATTGGTTATCGGGGTGCCTTTTTTTAATTTCCTATATCGAAGCACTAGCTAGCTATCTCTAGCTATCACATCACTGCGTTTTCCTTCTCTAGTATTTTACACTCGCTCACATTCATGGTTCACGTTCGTACAAAGAAATAAAAAACACACCCGTCTCTTTTAAACTTTTGACGATACTAAAATCATATCGCATGGACATGAATTAAGTTCCACATATATATGTGTTTTTTTTCCCCACACGAAATAATCTCCCGAGATGGATTATAGCAAAATTATATATCAAAGAGTGTTGCTATTGTTTGGCCCCAAATAAAAAAAAAGAAGGATTTTACTCTCTAATTAAGCTAGGTTGTCTTCACTAAATTTCCGATGCCCAAAATATCGACGTGAACTATTGAATTTAAAGTTAAGCGGTTAGTTTTTTTATTTTACATAAGATGTCAACAAATAAACGTTAACCGTAATACTTTTCTTTAAAGATTCCACTAAACACATTTTATTAGCTCTATAAAATGAACATCCAATCGAACGTTTTAAGAGTTTGAACTAATGTCACTTTTCTCCGTGTAATAACTATACGACGCGAAAAACGAGCAAAGTCCAACCCTCCCCGTTGGGTTGATTTTACCAAACTGACTGCAGAGCACGGCGCGGCTCCACACTACACCTCGGAGCGATACTAGCGCCAACAACCACACTAGCAGACGGCTGCAGCACTAGAAATATTCTCAACATCTCTTCCAGTGATGTTTCTTTTTTTAAGTAGTTGTATTATTTTATTTTTTTTGGTCCCGACATTCTCATTCGTCCAGTTTGTAGTCGCTTCCAGCTCTGGGTTTCTATTTTCAAATCTTACCTCTTTGTTCTACAATAACGAATATAATTTTATTTGGTTCACTATGATCCAACAATTTTTTTTGGCCTCACAACATTGGATTGAACCATTTAAAAGAAAATCTATATAATTTTATTTATTTTAGGTACCTAATTTATTTAACGTGAACTTACTGAACCAATGGATTATATCGGCATACACCTTATAAACAAACTTAAATCTAAAACAGACACAACATCCAGGCCCCCGGACGTTAATTCATCACTATGTAAGGGGAAACCCACATTTTGTCAATGATACATTTTTCGGCTATGCCAGGAATTGAACAGTCCGGAACCCTTAGCTTAGAAAGATTGGTTATCTGGTGGTCTAGGGGGTAAGGTGTCAGACTTCGGTGCTGGGGGTCCGGGGCTCAATCCCAGGTCCCGGCACAGATTTATCTGATTACCAAACCCTTCCTTCACCTCTGACAAGACATCTTGTGAATGTAAGGAATGCCAGGCCTCCACCGTGGTTCGGATTCCACGTTAAACTGTAGGTCCTCCATTTCATCTCACAATCATCCTACCACTCCAAATTAGCGTTAGTGCGTACAACCCGAACGGGTAGTAAGACGCGGTGCTAATAATAATAATAATAGCTTAGAAAGCAGGCACCCTACCAACTAAGCTAAGGTTTAGAACTTTCATATATACATTTATTTGTATTTCATAGGAAGTTCCAATTAACATAAATTTTATGATAAATTGATATTCCTTGATTTAATTTGTGTTACTATCTAATACACTAATTAACTAATTAAAGAAGTATATTATTATTATTATTATTATTATTATTATTAGCACCGCATCTTACTACCCGTTCGGGTTATACGCACTTACGCTAATGTTAATGGTAGGGTGATTGTGAGATGAAATGGAGGGCCTACAGTTTAACGTGGAATCCGAACCACGGTGGAGGCCTGGCATTCCTTACATTCACAAGATGTCTTGTCAGAGGTTAAGAAAGGGTTTGTAAATCAAATAAATCTTTGCCGCGACCGAGGATTGAACCCCGGCCGCTAGCAGAGAAGTCTGACACCTTACCCCCTAGACCGCCAGGTCACCAATTAAAGATTTATGATTTTATTATTTTGTTTGTTAACTTGTCTCGCTACCCTTTTAAGGTTGTATACACATGGTACCCTATTGTGTTAGGGATGAGGAAGTTATTGACTTTCAAGTAAGTGAAACAGAATTTGAATGGAGAGAGGGTGGAAAACAATCTAAGGAAACAAAACCACCCTCATTACATCCCATGTGGGTTTAGTCACATCAATTATAAATATTTAAAATTTACCTATTTGTAATTTATCTCTTACACCTTGGTGAGATAAGTGTTTCGATTGTTGAAAAAATTAAACTCAAAATTTTGGTAAATATCGCCTTTTATGACGTCATGCAGAAGAAGACAGTTCCTCATAGGGATGTGTCAGATCCAGTTTACTTCGTACCGAAAAATTACATACAAAATGGCTCTCTTCTCACCCACGCTTCTTAGGACTTCTTAATTTGTCATTTGCCGTATAAGTACACTATAGTAATTTTTGTAACTTTTTGAATATATTTACCTACGATATATTCTATCTGAGTAAACTTTCAATCAGCTGCGTTTTTTTTAAATGCATATTTTATATTTTTATAGCTATTTTGATTACGATTGATCCCACTGATTAATGAAATGGGTAGATGCTTGATGATTTATTGTGGATTATGTTATAATCCTACGTTTTATTAATTGTTTTTCAAATAAAATGTTCATTTATTGATGAATTGGAATGGAAAGATGTTTGATGAATTTCATTTCAAATTTCGTTATACAATTCACTAATTGTTTCCTATCATTCGGGTTGTCACCACTTCGTCACAAATTTTTTTTTTTACATACTCGAGAAAAATACTTAGGGACTTAACGTCACAAAAATCCAAAGGATTAACCCAAATAATTTGATAGTTCGAATATTGAAGATCTTTTAGATGAAAACAGCTTAACTTCAATGACAGCCACGTGGTCTAATGTTTTGTCGGTCTTAGAGTCGCGTTCAGGTGCACTGAACTTATTTTTATTTTATTTGCAATTTTATTTGCAATTTTTCAACTGTCTATTTCCATTCCTCTCTCGACGATAATGTGGGTCAACTTATATTAACCTATCTGCCTTAATCACCCTCGTAGATTAAACTGATTATATTTTCTTCCCACCAGGCCTGACTATCCATCCGGACTATACCCATTATAATTATGCTAATGAAGAAGTAGAATTTGAATAAAGTGTACCTGCATTGGCATAGAAGGAAATGAAAAACCATCTACGAAAAAAATTCACTTCATTACACCCAGTTGGAATTTGAACCCCGACCTCTCCGTCATTACCAAAATATACCTTACGATCCAGATGTATAGCCCAACTGACCCCTGATGGTTTTAACTCATTAATGGGCTTGGTGATAAAATGGACTGATGAAATGAACGTAGGTAGATCACTTGTATGTATATATATATAAATTTACTAATATGATATCTGATAGGCCATATCCATAACCTAAAGATTATGTATATCTCCCAAGCTTCGATATTCATGTACAATTAATTGTACTTTAAAAGGCTTTTATTATCATAACTGTACTGTATGCTAAAATAATTTTTTTTTTTAATAAAACGAAATTTTGAGTAAAACAATGTTTTTATAAATTCTCAATAAGATAAATGTTTGAAGAAATTACTAATAAATATATTTTTATATTAACATATATTTTGATTAAAATGAAACCTTCAGTAAAATGTAAATTTAATAAAATAAAAATGTTGTTTGAAATGAAATTAAAAAAAAAATCAGAATAAAATTGAAATTTTGAATAAAACTCAATCTTTAATTCAATTATTCTTGCATACATACATGCATACATACATGCATACATGCATACATACCTAATCAAAGGGTAGGCAGGAACCTGTACATATAGCTAAAAAAAAACTTCATACTTAATCCATCCTTACTAACTTTCCCCACACTAACCTATCCTTGAATACTCCCTTCGCTTCAACAACATCCATACACCGAGTCATACAAGCTCTTTTATTCTTAAAACTCTTAATGTTTCTCTTTTTACACATTCATCTACAATATTTAACCATGTCTTTCATGACCTACTCCTTCCGTTTGATCCACACACACTCTACCTTCATATATTTATTCTCAGATAAGGCTCTTAATATTTAAATTGGATTATATAAAATTATTTTTTATAATGATTTTATTTAAATGTCCTTATTTAATCTGGCGAAGTTTTTTTAAAACATATTATTGGGTTTTTTTGTCAGCGAAAGACGGACATGAAAGTATTGGAAAGCAATTTATAAAGTATTCTGGTAATGGAGTAAAGTATTGTAAAGTTGATTCCTTATGAAATAAAAGTATTTTTATCAATAACAATTTAATTTACATCCAGCGCCAATAATGAGATAGGTTCAACACTCAAGATTTATACAAAGCCCTGATTTTTCAAATGAGATTTCTTTTAAACATACTTTGAGCGACGTTTAAACTTAAAGTAAGCTTTCAAAAATAACTATTCAAACCCTGTTATATAACCAAAAAATTTGTTGGGAGAATGATTTTAATGTCTGCCCTATTATTTTCCTTTATTTTGAATATTGTAATTATAGGTGACCTGGTGGTCTAGGGGTAAGGTGTCGGACCTCTGTGCTGGCGGCCGGGGTTCAATCCTCGGTCCAGGCACAGATTTATCTGATTACCAAACCCTTCCTTCACCTCTGACAGGACATCTTGTGAATGTGGGGAATGCTAGGCCTCCACCGTGGTTCGGATTCCACGTTAAAGTGTAGGTCCTTCATTTCATCTCACAATCACCCTACCATTACACATTAGCGTAAGTGCGTATAACCCGAACGGGTAGTAAGACGTGGTGCTAATAATAATAATAGTAATAATAATAACAATGTAATTAATGAGCTAGAAAACAAATATCTAAGCTTTTATTTATATACGTTCCTAAGATAGACAAGATATTAAATCATTTTAATCTGTCAAGATGATAAAAGATTATCATAAACTTAGATTAGCTTAATAGGAGATTAAATCTTCATTTAAATAGACAATTTTTAATATAATCTGTTAGTGGGTTTTCTCTATTTAATATTAAAGATGGTTGGCATCCACTTGATTTATTTGCAGTATTTAACGTGTACTTTTTGAACGTACTGATTTTATCAGCACACGAGAGTTTATAGGGTTATTTGTTCAGTCAAACAATTTCTAATTTCCAAAGATCACTCATCAATAATCTACCCTTAATTTAATGGCTAGAATAAAAAAATATATAAAAATTACCCACCAACTTCTTCTTTTTGATATGGCCGCTCTGACATCTAAATATTAAGTCTAAACCAAATAAATCAAACTGTTTTAGCTGTTGCTCCAGGTAGAGACAGACAGACAGCATGGTAAAACTCACTTTTATTTTTTGGACTTGTTGGTACATATAACGTTTTAGTATCAAGGGAAAAAGTTTCTGGATTGAAATACTTTTTCTGTTGACCTTGGTGGTCTCAGGGTAAAATGCTCGTTTCAGGACCCGATGTTCATGGGTTCAAAACCCAGCTGAGGTCGATGGATTTTTCTAGAGCAATACAAATCCGTAGCACAACTTCCTACGGAATGAAAGTAAAACAGTCGGTCCCGTGTTGACTGTGGCGTGTAAAAGAAACGTGGGAAACATGTGAAAATATCTTTCCCGACCAAATAGATAGGTTCTTTAGCGCTCGCTAAAAAAAAACTTAGTTCGGAAAGTGCTGGGGAAACAATAAAACCTTATGAACACCCGTAGAGCATGATATTCATGTCAGATAGTGCGAGTATCACTAACCAGCCGAAGGGTTGAGTCATGTCCAGCGTTGGATGGATATAAATCACATACATTTTTGTTTTTGACTTAATAAGATCAAAAAAATACTTTCTCTGTACGAGAAAGAAAACAAAGTCGGCTGTTTATTTTCTGTCCACACACACTATTCTAAATTAGCGACCTTAATACGAGGTGTACCCCGTTCGGTGGCCACACGGTCGTGGTAGGATTCTCTAGGCGTGACTCGCGTCTCACGTCTGCGGCCGCATATGTGCGGTGTTGAGTCGCAGACGCGGGATACGGTGTTTCCCTGGATGCGTCTCGTTGGTCACAGGTCGCAGGTAATTTTATGTGCAGTATATATTGTTACTTAGTTATCAGAGTTTTTCAATAAGTGTTTTATTTCATGTTCGGTGTTATTTTGTTATTTTATAATAGTGTGAATTTAAAAAAATATTAATTTGATCTAGCAACTATTCTTGATATCTCCTCCCATATGTTATATTTCACATGTTGGTCCGGGTACACTGGTGAAGATATGGCAAAAATTGAAGGGTCTTTCCCACCTCTTCAATTAAATCTTCGTCCTCTTCTATAGAGAAAGCGCTATTCTCGTGTTGGACTAGACTGCCAAAGACTGGAAGATCGGTGTTCGATCCCGGTCAGGTGTACTGAATAATTTTTTTTTCATAAATGGGTTTCAACTCTCTTTCTCGTTCCACGCAAATGTAGGTGCGCTTCCTCTAAACTAACCCTTCCCAATCCCCAATACATTAGTGTAATTAGTATATAGGCGGTGACCTGGTGGTCTAGGGGGTAAGGTGTCGGACCTTTGTGCTGGGGTCCGGGGTTCAATCCTCGGTACCGGCACAGATTTATCTGATTGCCTAACCCATCCTTGACAAGACGTGTATTAATTACAACTTGTAAACGTTTGGAATATCAGGCCTACACCGTGGTTCGGATTCCACGTTAAACTCTAGGTCCTCCGTTCCATCTCACAATCACCCTACCGTAGCGGGTAGTAAGACGCGATGCTAAAATTTAAAAACAAAAATACGAAATATATTACAAATGGACTTGGACGGTTCTCGAAATGGTGATTGTAATGATGCATTCCTCTCATGGTACGCAAGGGTTTTAAGACAATTAATTTACTGATTTATACACGAACAAATAAATTCTCGAGGCAGAACGCGTTCAGGGCTTTGAGGAAAATGCAACGACTCGAACGATATCAAGTTTTTTGGTTTTTAATGCTAGTTATTAGTGAACCCAATACATCAGCAAAATTAGCCGTACAGCTGGAGTCTAATGAAGAGGAACCAATTCAAAGGTGTTTTCATTTTTTTTATTCTTACACAAACACACTCACACATATGCAAAAAAGAAAAAGACCTATTCGATGACGAATAAAAATATTCTCTCTGCTTAAATATCTTTGAATACGTTTGCTTTATAGGACTCCACTTATTCACCAATTTTTTCCAATTTTTTTTTTAGCACTATGTTTTACAACCCACCCAGGTTAAATGTTTATGTACTAATTAGCTTATATGTTAAGAATGAGTAAGGGTAAATGTAGATAAAGTGTACACGCATTTGCGTAGAGGGAGGGTGGAAACCCATTTATGAACCGCCTTCTTCAAGACACCTGACCTGATTTGGAGCCCCAATTTCCCCATCATTGGCAGTACAGTATATTGTGAGAGTGACGCATTAGACCATGCATCCACCGTTGAAAATATATTATTCACCTGTTAAACAGTTCTATGCCATTAATAGCTAAAATAGGAATAGGGCCCAATTTTTTCGTGAACCAGATTTTAATAACTGTCTGGGATTTACGTAGATCAATACAAATAGTTTAAGGATTGGGAATATATTATTATTATTATTATTTATTATTATTAGCACCGCGTCTTACTACCCGTTCGGGTTATACGCACTTACGCTAATGTGTAATGGTAATGTGATTGTGAGATTAAATGGAGGACCTACTTTTTAACGTGGAATCCGAACCACGGTGGAGGCCTGGCATTAGGAATATATAATTTTAGAAGTAATGCACCCACGTTTGCGTAGAAGATGGGTGAGAAACCATCTAGGAAAAATCAGCTCATTCCATCTACCAGGGACGTATATAAATATATGACCCACATCGGTGGTCTAATGGTCTTAAGGCGTCACTCTCACACTAGATTGGACTTGTGGTGAAGAGGAGATTGAGGTTCAAATCTCGGTTGGGTGTATAGTGATGGCTTTTCACTTATCCCCCCTCCACACCCAAATGAAGGTGAACTTCCTTTAGATTTACGGTTTTTTCATCTATAGTTTATATGATAAATCATTACATATTAAATGTATTATTATTATTATTATTATTATTATTATTATTATTAGCACCACGTCTTACTATCCTTTTGGGTTATACGCACTACGCTAATGTGTAATGGTAGGGTGATTGTGAGATGAAATGGAGGATCTACAGTTTAACGTGGAATCCGAACCGCGGTGGAGGCCTGGCTTTCCCCACATTCACAAAATATCTTGTCAGAGGTGAAGGAAGGGTTTGGTAATCAGATAAATCTATGCCGGGATCGGGGATTGAACCCCGGCCGCCAGCATAGAAGTCTGACACCTTACCCGTAGTCCGCCAGGTCACCTTATTAAATGTAACTTAAACAGATATTAAAACGTGGCGTGAAGTAAAAAATCCACCTATATATTAATAGATAGATATAATTGACGCCTAATTGTATTAGTTTACGGATATATTAGCAAATTATTCCAATTTTATGCACTTTTATCCCCCACTTAAAGATGTACATTCCTTTTTTTCTAGGAAATAATTACTAAAAAAAAGTGGCACTTATATTGGTACGACTTCTTAGGTAAGGATTTTTTCGCTGCTAACGAGATTTCGATGCCACATGTTAAAGAAAGCTTCCAATTAAAATAACTCTACTCGCTCCTGGGNGGGATGCCTTGTCTCCTATTTACTACGTGAAGGGCTACCATTCTCCCTTCTCTCCCAGGCATTAACCTGATTTTTAACTACGCTACTATTTTCAAATGTACATACATAATTTGTTTTCATGATGACAAAAATATAAATATACCTTTAAAAAAATGTGAAACCAAAATGATTGAGCGCATTTTCTATTTGAATTTGATCTAGTGTCCTTATTTTTATACGCCCACCTATGAATAAACCAGGATCCTCTAGGAGTCAAGAAGCTTTTTTTTTCTTTTTTTTTGATATTCATAAATTAACTTTGATCAGTCTTCAAGGCGCAACGCAGTTATTGAAAAATATAATATTGAATGGATCGATTCTTGTAAAAAATCTTTAAGATCCAATTGAGTAGCATTATTCCCCATCCATATAAAAGCATTTATTTTTATTATTGTTAGCACCGCGTCTTACTAACCGTTCGGGTTATACGCACTTACGCTAATGTGTAATGGTAGGGTTATTGGGAGATGAAATAGTGGAACCTCAGTTTAACGCGGGATCCGAACCACGGTAGACGCTTGACATTCCCCACATTCACGAGTCGTGATTAATAAACGTCTTTCCAGAGGTGAAGGAAGGGTTTGGCAATCAGATTAATCTCTGCCGGAACCGAGCATTGAAGCAAAGAAGTCTGACACCTTACCCCTAGACCACAAAGTCACCAACTTTTTTTTATAAAGTCGAATGTAGCTCAATAAATTCACACCTCCTCATCAGAAGGCAAGTTTGAATACATTAAGAGTATATCAACTAATACATTTTAAAACTGTATAGGGTGGTCTAAGGGAAATGTGTCAGACTTCTGCGCTGGGGGACCAGGGTTCAATCCTCGGTTCCGGCACAGATTTATCTGATTGCCAAATCCTTCCTTCACTTCTGGAAAGACGTGTATGAATCACAACTTGTGAATGTGAGGAATGCCAGGTCTCCACCGTGGTTCGGACTCCTACGTTAAACTGTAGGTCCTCCATTTCATCTCACAATCACCCTACCATTACACGTTAGCGTAAGTGCGTGTAACCCGAACGGGGTAGTAAGACGCAGTGCTAACAACTGTATACAAAATGGGTAACTAATAATGGGAGCATTAGATTAACCTCAATCATAAACAATATATAGCCAATAAATCTGTTTCCTTCATTGTGTAAGAAAGTCGTCGCCGGTTGTCTTGAGGTAAAGTGCTCGCCTCAGGACACGATTCATGGGTTCAAACGCAATTGAGATCAACAGGTTTTTGTTTGGCGATTAAAATCCATAGTACAATTTCCTTAGGATTGAAAGTAAAGTCGTCGGTTCCATGTCGTTCATGGCAAAACTTGTAGTTTTTTTTCACGGTCGCTCATAGAAATTCTCGTGTGCTTATACAACCAGTCGGTTCATAAAGTGCATAAATAATAATAAAAGTAAATCTTTATATTTGTCATGATAAAAAAAATAATACTTAACGCTGCGTTTTACTACCTGTTTGGTTTACACGCTGTCATGATAAAGACTTGTTTAGTGTCCCAAAGGGCAAAAATTCAGACGTAAGAAAAATAACAGAACATTTTTGTGAATATAAATTAATACGGAGAAAGCAAGACATAATGACACCCCCTCAACTCTCAGTACCACCATCGTATTAGTGCTTTCCGGCGATGAGATATAGAACTCATTTTCAAGTTTAAACGATCCCTAACTATTTCCATCTATTAAAAACTCACATTTTATTAGAAATCTATAAAAAATATTGTTTTATTCAAAATTTCGTCTCTCTAACCCCTCTCCCGAAATCTTATGAAGAGAAATCCTTATTTTCCGGTGAATTGGAATCAGGTGATTCGGTTATCGATAATAAGCCTTAGCTTGAGTTAAATTCTTATAAAAACAATAATAATAATATTAAATTCTATCCTCTTAAATGAAAACAAAATAAGAGGGTTTCTACGGACTTTTTTTTGTGTGACCTTTCCCACAAGCTTACCAAACCATATAGAAATAAAAACCTCTCGTTTCAACTCCCCCCCTCCCCCCCCCACTCCCCCTCCTCACCATTCCCGCCTCCTCACCATTCCCGCCTCCTCACCATTCCCGCCTCCTCAATCTGTTCTGGTTGTTTTGGGTTGTAACGAATGCAGTGAACGTGAGGCGATTTTCTTTTTATGTCTTTCATTTCCCTTAATCTCCCTTATTTTGAACTTTTATACACGCCAAAAAGGGGGGAAGGGGGGTTAAAAAAAACACCACCCTTCATCTAGTCATTTATTTAAAACCCGTTTATGTTTTAAAATATATTCATTGAAGTGACGTTTACTATAAGAGAATAATAAATAGAGCGTATTTTTCTACAATCAAATCTCAAAAACGTTGATTACACTTTTTAGAAGTATTATGGTATGTGAAATGATATATAAAAGGCCCTTTTTTATATATAAAAAAATTGTGATGTGAATAAAAGGGTATGTGTTTTAATTCTATGTTTTAAATAGAAGGTTAAATTCAAGAGTAATTTCGCGACTAGATTTAACGTCTGGAGATAAGGAAGGTAGTTTAAATAAAAGGTATCCTGTTGGTATTCGTACTATGAACCCCCAGTCATTGACGACCAAATAACATGATAATATATTACATTAGACCGCTAGACCACCGTTGTATGTTGGGAAGAGGCTATAATTCTATCACGAGTTCATTTACCATATCACATGTATGTTAATCAATCTGTGGATATCATGTTATGTGGAATGTAGATGTTTGTGTATAACTCCATTCATACTTTAAAAAAAAAATTAATTTCCGTTAAAAAATCACTTTTTTTGGTGGGTTGTTATTGTGGTAGTATTATTACACTATTCTTTTTATTTGCAAACAGCTGGAAGCTCTCCTCATATTTAGAACAGGAATTGTTTTCAAACTGCATGTGGTTTTCATTATTATTTTTATGTTACAAAATGAATACATCACATATTTTATAAAAATATATATTTACTTCATAAAAGGTATATTATTTAAGTGCAATTACCTAAAAAAAATTCATTCACTAATTTAATGGTTGCAAAGACATCTAATAGCTTATCCAAATATAACCATTAAGTGGTTTATATCCATCCTGAGTACGTTATTGTATAGCTTGTTGAAATCTAATTAGTTATTTATTTCTAGTTATTAATTTTTCTGCGTTGAGGAGCGATATAACTCAGAACCTGTCAAGTAGACGCTTTATATACTACTTGAATACCATATCAAGCTATCTTCTCCAAATCTATTGCTTTATACTGTATCTATTCAAAGATTGTGAGTACTGTTCGTCTACATTATTAATTTGATGTTTTGCCCATAATTAATATAAAATGAGTTCTTCGTTCACAAATAAAACAAAGAACACCATACTTTTAGGGTAAAAAAGTATAATAAAGGGTATATTCTAATTTTAAGCATTTTTGGGAAGGGGGGGATAATATGCACATAATACTAAAAATTATTATTATTATTAGCACCGCGTCTTACTACTCGTTCGGGTTGTACGCACTTACGCTAATGTGTAATGGTAGGGTGATTGTGATATGAAATGGAGGACCTACAGCTTAACGTGGAATCCGAACCATGGTGGAGGCCTGGGATTCCCCACATTCACAAGATGTGATTAATACACGTCTTGTCAGAGGTGACGGAAGGGTTTGGTAATCAGATAAATCTGTGCCGGAACCAAGGATTGAACCCCGGCCGCCAGTACAGAGGTCTGACACCTTACACCTAGACCGCCAGGTCACCAATACTAAAAAGATATGAATCATATTTACCTTAATGGTATAAGGATGAGAAGGACTTAAGGGCAGTTAACCCAAATTAGCGTCGAGGTAAAGTGGGAAGCAAAGGAAAAAAATAACCTCTGTACACGCGACCACGTTTTTAAAATTAGAAACCAGATCTCCCCTTCATTGGCAAACTGGGAAAAGACAAGATTGATGCCTTTTTTTCCTTGTTTCGACCAAGACTCGTAACAGTATGTTAGAAATCATGATATAAAATTTTCAACAGTTACTGCACGAAATTGAAGGCCTATTGTTTCCGTTCCTATGGAAGCAGCGTTATGTTTAACTTTTAGTTTCATAGTTAAATTTCACTTATTTATATAGCCTAAATGTTTTGTTTGTAACAATACCGATCCTTCCATGCTATGATCCTCCAGGTGATAAATTTAAAAACATGAATTTCGTGACTAAATAATATACCTTCTGCCCCACTTTATTTGTGTAGTAATTTTGAAACATGAAAACATTTAATTCTATTCCATACAGCGATCTTGAGAACCAAACTTGAGTTGTAGTAACTTAACAAATAATTCGTAAATATGTACAGGGATAGTGATTCACAGGTGACTGAACCTTGTTTCAATGACCTTGAAACCCAACTAAGGTTTGCTGAGACGAGATGCGATTCCTTAAAGCAGCAGCTTGGTTATATGAAGACGCTTTACAACGGAGTCACCTTGGACACATCTGCATGTGTAGACTCTTCGTTGTACGCAGAGGTGAATGGTATTAAAAGAAATAATAAAAGAACCAGAAGCAACGCTTCATCGGGAAGGACTGGCGGAAGAAGCCAGTTTAATCATGAACATCCCCATCTGACCTTTGGTACGAAAAATAATGTATGTAGTGACAACACTACAAATTTGAACGGAACACCCCAAAAAACATCGAGACCTTCTTACAAGTCAGTTAGAAACAATAAGCCTGAAGAACTTTCAAAATTTCATGGCGAAATTTCCAGCAATCATCTTCATGAAGAAACAATCACAAAGGAAATTGATAATGGTTTCATTGACTGTACAGTCGAAGATGCTAGCGAAAGAGAGAGTGCAAAGAAGAAAAGTAATGCCCCCAAAGTGGCTTCTGGGGCGATGCCCTTTCAAGTAGATCTGACGAAACCTTTTATGTCTTTAAACGGGACGGACAGCAAAGAGTTTCTTTCGTCTTCTACAAGGAAAAACGTTGATGATAAGATTTCTGGAATAATGAACAAAAATTCTCCTTCCCAACTTATAAATAAAATAATATCTGGTCTCTCTGAGAATGTTAATGTGTCTTCAGAAAATCTTTATCTTCACAATGAAATATCACCTGATAAAGAAAACGTTACAAACGAATCTGAGATAGGTATTTCAACATATAAGCCTACATGTAAAACCCCATCAAATTTAAATTCTTACGACATAAGAAAAGAAGACATTTTATCAAGTCTCTTTATACCTTCAAATCATTCCGATAAGAGTAAATATAAAAATAAAAATAAAAAAATTACATCTACATCTGGTAAAAACAGTGAATTTGGTTCGGAAAATACTTTAAAAATTACTTTAGACATAAAAGCATTAAAGAACGAAGATAATACTAAACTAAAGCCCAATAAACATAAGTCATTGAAGAAAGACAATCATTCAGACTCCACAAAAAAGAGTTTTACTATTGATAAAGATAGGGGTGATAGAATAAATAAAAAGGATTTGCATAGCGATCGCATGAAATTTCCTATCACGAAAATTCCTGAAAAAAGCACACGACTTACCAACAGATATATCCCGGCAAATTTACCCAACTCTAAGTTGAAAACAATTGAAGAAATGACTTCATCTGGCACGAACTCTAAGCGAAGGAAGAATAAAGCAGCCGAAACAATGAAGAAAAATCATTCACAAAACAGTTTAGATATCAAAAACATCGAACATACTATACCTGAACCCTTGGCGTATGAGGAATGTAAAAGTTTTAGCGAGGAAGAACCCTTTGAAGTCTGGAGACGCAGGGACGTTGTTGAGTTATATAACAACACTTCAACAAAACAGGGTCGAAATACTAAAAACACTAAAAATATGATAGATTATAGTTGTGAGAATTATTCTCCTCCAAAGAAAACTCGGAACCCTTCTATAAAATCACATTTAGTAGCAGAAAAGAGTAGTCCTGGTAAAAATAATAGTGACGTTCATAAAACCAAGAAAACTCCCCTCTCGCGATTTAAAGTACGGGAGGAAGTTGGTGGTACCCCATCGTTTAATGAAAAGTCATTTAAGACTGGAGAAAATGCAAAAACAAAATATAAATTCAGCAACACATCGGAACTTGAGTGTCAAATGAGTTACAATTGCCCATCACATCAGCATAACTGTTGTAACCACCAACACCAGGTGAATCCAAATAATATTAGAAATCAAAACAACTTAAATTTCAGAGGCATCCCTTTCGTAGTTGGTCAGTCTACATCTCCAACTCACAACTTAGGACTCAACATTCAGCAAGTTTTGTCTATCATTAAGACCCGTAAACCCCAATCGGCTTTTAATCCACCCAGAAGACATACCAACTTTGCTAATGACTCGGAAACGGTGAAATTACGCAAATCAAGGTCTCCCGTCAAGATATATTGTAACCAATCTAGACCAGTATCGTCCTTGGAATATTTGGATGTAAAAAATAACAAAAAAAACATGGATGGCGTCTCGGAACAAGCTGTAAGGAATAGCATGTATTCAAAAGGACAAACAAAAGAAGGATTATTGGAGCCACAGTCGTCATCAACTTCTTGCCAAGGTGACCAAAGTGCACACGGCAATATTAGCCCTCACATGCCCAAAGACGTGCCCAACAATACAAGAAAAACTTTGAAAAGTGGGAAACAACGTCTTATGCGAGCTAAGACCAGCATGTCTTCCAGTAGAGAAATTGACTATCAGGGTCTCTTCTCAAATCTTTTAAACAGCAGCGAACAACTATCGTTCCTCAGAAATAGATATGCGATGATGTATCCAACTTTTTATCAAAACACTGGCGTGAACCAACCTGAATATAATATGGGTGGGTTGGGGCATGGTGTGGGGCAGTCACCAATGAATGCGAGCACTGGTAGCTCCGGGGATTGGCTCAGCGCTAATTCCTGTACGCAGACCCGGGGACTGAAGGAAGTCCTGAGGAACCTCCACGCAGAGTTCTCTAAGCTATATCAGAGAAGTGAAGAGATGAAGGCGGCGGGCATCACGAGGGAAACTCTGGAGGAAGGCTCTGATAAACTCAAGGAGTTGGAGTTGCTGGAGGGTGAGCTCCAAGCCAAAGAAGACGAGATAAACGTGGTGATGTACCTGTTCCAAGAGATGACGTCATTGAAAGGACAGGTTCATGACCTAAAGACGAAAGGGTTCGGACCGGTGACGCCTTCCGGATCACGAAGACCTGTCAGTACGAGAATCACGAAAACCGAGAACGTCGAGCCTCCACCAGCTACTGCGTCTGTTCGACTAACCAAACTTTTGCGGACCATTCAAAAGTTTCAAACTAAACTAAAACAAGATACACAGTAACCGTGGTTAAATTGTGACAACTAACAAAAAAATTTATGCTTTTATGAAACTAATTCGCTATAATTTATTCCTACCTAACTCAATAATAATATATTCACCAACAAATATATCTTAAATCAACTGTTTGCGTCTTAGCCGAGCTTTGAAATGTAAAATGCATTACTCAAAAGTATACATTATTGCTTTTAGATGTGTTAAATAGGATTTTAAGTGAAAATTATATTTTGCGAAAAATATATTATTGATTTCAAGGGTAATGGTTGTATATTTGAAACTTATTCTTTAATATTGCACTTAGTTTATGATTTAAAAAAAACCAATTACCTCCCCTGAGGTTACCTAGGCGTCTAGGGCAGGGGTCAGCAACTAGTAGATCACCATCGACCAGTCCATCTCATGGTAATTCTCATTCGATCATGTAAGTAAACTACAGCGTCATAAACATGAGATATTTGAGTGTTTTAAATCAAAAATATCTAACATCCGGTCAAATAATATTTGAGAGTAAACAAAATTAACTTGGCCGGTCATAATAGGTTATGTTCTAAGAAATGTAAGTAATTAAAATATAAATTTTTGATATTCTATAGAGTGTAATTTTTTTTTCTAGATAGGTAAGGAGTAACGTATTTGAGAAAATATTGAATCAAAGGACTAGATATAAGATATATAAACTAAAGGGAGGAAAGATAAAGTGTATACACAATGGGTAATTGCAGGACCTTTGATTTGTTTATAAATGCATTGAGGCCCAAAAATTTGCCAGCTCCTGGTAGAGGGGGTTGCCACCAACAGGTATGTGTTCAAATTCTTGCTGGTGTAAGTAATTTTGTTCTGAGAGACGTAAAATAAAAGTTTATGATCTCTTTTTATTAATCGGTACTGTGGTTAGAGGTGTAGTAATCAGTGCACCTGACTACGAGTCTAGGGGTCCCGGGTTCGACACCCAACGGGACCCTTGGCTATTTTCCCGGAAAGGGAACCACCCCAACGGTCACCAGGACTTGGTTTGTTAGGATTAAGTGTTTCTACTGGTTCCACACTCTCACACTTACTATCACCTTCATACTCACTATCTCTCTCATACTCACTGTCATCCTAACACTGATTATCACAAACCATACTCACTATCACCCTCATAATCACTATCACCGTCACACTCACTATCACCCTCATACTCACTATCACCCTCACACTCATGATCACCCTCCTACTCACTATCGCCCTCATAATCACTATCACCGTCACACTCACTATCACCCTCATACTCACTATCACCCTCACACTCATAATCACCCTCACACTCACTATCACCCTCATACTCACTATCACCCTCACACTCATTATCACCCTTAAACTCACTATCACCCTCATACTCACTATCACCCTCATACTCACTATCACCCTCATACTCACTATCACCCTCATACTCACTATCACCCTCATACTCACTATCACCCTCATACTCACTATCACCCTCATATTCACTATCACCCTCACACTAATTATCACCCTCCTACTCACTATCGCCCTCATACTCACTATCATCATCATACTCGCTATCAACCTCATACTCACTATCACCCTCACACTCACTATCACCATCATACTCAATATCACCCTCATACTCAATATCACCCTCATACTCACTATAACCCTCACACTCATTATCCCCCTCACACTCATTATCACCCTCCTACTCACTATCCCCCTCACACTCATTATCACCCTCCTACTCACTATCACCCTCCTACTCACTATCACCCTCCTACTCACTATCACCCTAATACTCACTATCACCATCATACTCACTATCACCCTCATACTCACTATCACCATCATACTCGCTATCACCCTCATAATCACTATCACCGTCACACTCACTATCACCCTCATACTCACTATCACCCTCACACTCATTTTCACCCTCATACTCGCTATCACCATCATACTCGCTATCACCCTCATACTCACTATCTCCCTCATTCACTATCACCCTCTCACTCATTATCACCCTCATACTCACTATCACCCTCATACTCACTATCACCCTCATACTCACTATCAACCTCATAATCACTATCACCGTCACACTCACTATCACCCTCATACTCACTATCACCCTCATACTCACTATCAACCTCATAATCGCTATCACCCTCACACTCACTATCACCCTCATACTCACTATCAACCTCATACTCACTATCACCCTCACACTCACTATCACCATCATACTCGCTATCACCCTCATACTCACTATCTCCCTCATATTCACTATCACCCTCTCACTCATTATCACCCTCATACTCACTATCACCCTCATACTCACTATAACCCTCCTACTCACTATCACCCTCATACTCACTATCACCATCATCTCATCTCATAGAGATATGGAAAGAGCCTCCACGGAAAGGACTTGCGATTAGTTCATTCGGGCGTCCCCTGGACAACGGTAGATTAGTACTTGCTAATATTTCCACTACTGGGCTACGGGTGATGTAGCCCAGACGCTCAATATTTATAATCTCTTTGTGAAAATGTGAAGCACTAAAATTATCGGTTCATGATTAAGTTAGTAACTTTCCGCCCTTTGATCTGGGTGGGATAATATTTAATTTATTCATTTGGGGGATAAGACGAGTTTTTTAAAAAGTGTTTACACTTTTAGGGACTTGCCTACCTGTGTTGATTACCTCTGCCACATGTTTATGTGTTTAAGTTTTATTTGGTGAGTTTTAAAGATATAATATTGAAACAACAAAAATACATTATTAAATGATTCTAAAATAATTCTGATTACACTGTCAGAAAATAATTTTTTATCTTGAATTAGTTATTTTGAAAAGATTCTAAAAATAATCTTCTACAACTTAAGCGATTTTGTGTATTCATAAAAATGGCCAGTAGGAAACTTTCTAGCAAGATGTGATTTAAAAAAAAGTCTTTGGAAGCACATATCTATAGTAGGAAAGGTGAACTGGCGGTCTAGGGGTAAGGTGTCAGACTTCTGTGCTGGCGGCCGGGGTTCGATCCTCGGTCCCGGCACAGATTTTTCTGATTATCAAACCCTTCCTTCACCTCTGGCAAGCCATCTTGTGAATGTGAGGAATGCCAGGCCTCCACCGTGGTTCGGATTCCACGTTAAACTGTAGGTCCTCCATTTCATTTACCATTACACATTAGCGTAAGTGTGTATAACCCGAACGGGTAGTAAGACGTGGTGCTAATAATAATAATAATAATAATATAGTAAGAAACGAGACAAAGTCAATTTTTAAAATGCAACTTAATGTTGTCCAGGCTAGGGCAGCAAAGTGAGAGTGTATACTCGTCATCGGAAGAGGGGAATTATCAGCGTATAGAGAAGAGGCTTCCCAAGGTGAATTGTACATTATCCTCCATTTCGTTTTATTTCGTACATTTGCGTAAAAGTGCGATAGTTCTCAACGTGGTTAAGTACAGTAGCCCCATGGCTTCCTTGTTGCTGACTGACAGCTCTGAAAAGCTACCAGACCTAATTATGTATCCCTACGCCGAACCATTTGATCTTCTAAAAACATGTGTTTAGCAGCTGACACTTATGACAGAAAAAATGTAGGTATATACCTAAATGTTGACTGTCAGAAGTCAACTGTGAGCTGTCAGTCAGCACCAAAGAAGTCATGGGGCTACTGTATGTTAGGCTAAGACATAGGTAATTGTTACAACATGGTTAGTAATGTATTATTTTTTAAATAATTTGCAAAGCACAACAAACACGAGATATGTAAACTTTTGTATAAATATGCTTCTAGATTAAAATATGTTTGTGTTTGTGTGTGTTTGTGTATATACGTGTGTGCAAGCGAGTGAAGGGTAGAAAGTGGAAAAAAGGTGCGAACGTTCTCTTATAATTATAAGCATGTTTCAAACTGAATAAAATGCTTTTAAGGTTGTTCATGTAAAAGCTCTAGACATAAATGGTCGACTCTTCTAAAGTTCGTTTGCCATCCCCCGACAGTTTTTCCAATTTTGTCTGCTGCTTGATTGGTGCAACATATGAAAAGTTTGGGAAAGGGGAGGGGGGTTGAACCTCAGTTGTCGGTGACAGGGTAGTGCATTAGTGTCAAAAAGTGTCGGAGGGACTCGGTGTGTGAGTAATGCGGTCAGTGACCGGGTATGTGTCACGAAACCGGAGACACGACTAATCATGTTGGGAGTCAATCATCGACTATCGCTCTACCGGCTTTATTTCACGTGACCCGGCATCACAGTGGTGGAGTGGAGGGGGGGGGGGGGGA
>CABFOW010002892.1:57944-83771 GCA_902141385.1 Timema californicum | reverse complement strand
GGGGTTCAATCCTCGGTCTCGGCATAGATTTATCTGATTTCCAAACCCTTCCTTCCCCTCTGACAATACGTGTATTAATCATAACTTGTGAATGTGGGGAATGTCAGGCCTCCACCGTGGCTCGGATTCCATGTTAAACTGTAGGTCCTCCATTTCATCTCATATTCACCCTACCATTACACATTAGCGTAAGTGCGTATAATCCGAACGGGTATTGAGACGCGGTGCTAATACTAATTAAAAATAATGTATGTATTTATATGTCCTTAATAGTGAATTGTTTTAATTTCCCTTTATTTATTATTTATCTATAACTGAATTAAAATAACTATTATATAAATCCTTTATCATTTTGCACCGTCTAAAATGTTAACATACCTTAAGTTAATTTCCCAATTAGGAAAGCCGTAAGCCCATTTTTATTACTATCTCAATAATCAGTTTTATACTAAGCATATGTTTTGAAAACCACCAAAAATAAGTTCAATAATTTTTCTATAACATATATATTATAAATTCATCATACTAGTAACATAATGTGGACATAGAAACGTTTAACGTAATCTTACTTAATATATTAAACCATCAAAACGTTCAATAACAGGAAAAACCATATATACGTTCATATACATATACCTAATATATGATATTAGGAGCTCTAAAGTTCATTGCTGCACTTAAAAAAGTACACAGCCTATTTTCAGCTAGTTATATCCAGCAAACCTCCTTAAACTCTATTCCTATCTTGAGCTAGATCCATCCAGTCCACCTCATTACACCCTATCTCTACCTTGAGCTAGTTCTATCTAGTCCCCGTCATTACACACTATCCCTATCTTCAGATAGTTCTATCCAGTCCACCTCACTAAATCCTATCCCTATATTGAGCTAGTTATATCCAGTCCAACTCATTACACCCTATCTTCATATAGTTATAGCCAGTTCACCTCACTACACCCTATCCATATCTTGAGTTAGTTCTATCCAGTTCACCTCACTACACCCTATCCCTATATTGAACTAGTTATATCCAGTACAACTCATTAAATCTTATCCCTATTATGTGCTAGTTCTATCCAGTCCACCTCATTAGACCGTGTCCTTATCTTGTGCTAGTTTTATCCAGTTAATACTCTAAACATGGTTCTAGATTCTTCCAATCGCTCTGCATGTCATGCGCACCATAAATTGAGAGATTTGATTACCCTGGTAATAAGTACAGGGTATTTAACTAATCTTGATGTTACCTCCTCCACTATCCATTATATACATCCTTCTTGGTCCAAATAATTTTCAGTTCATTTTATATCTATGGATGTTTGGTTTACTATAAGAGAGCCTTGTTTAGGGTCGTGTTAAAAAATTATTTAACCTAAACTACTATGAAAATCATGGAATATACATATACATTGACAATACCCACATTCTTTTAATTTTTATATGCAATGAAAAATTGTTGAGAGTCTTTTTCATTAGTTATAAATTTGTACTAAATTAATCAATGAGATTAAATTTGTATGAAATATATTAAAATCATTTTTATAAATTTACAGTGCCTTACAATATAAAAAATATGTATTCATATTAGACAGATTGTATTAACAAGTTAAATTTTTCCCACCACCAAAAAATATTTGAAAAATAAGTTTGATTTTTAAAGTTATTTTTCCACTAACCAATAATATCTTTGCCTCCAACAGGTATTTTCATGCGGAACATTTTTCTGATCCATATTAATAAAGTGTGACGAAACATTATTAAGTTTTTCTCCATTTTATTGTGCAAAGTAACACTTTATTTAATGGATTTCATAGAGAAAATTGTCACAATTAACAAATAAATTGTTATCTATCCATGGAGAATAGTTTCATAAAACAACAATACAGTATATTTATTTAATACATCCATGAAATATAGTTTCACAGAGCAACAATAACTTTTATTTATTCATGGAACATAGTTTTAAAAGAGTAACAATAACTTCTACCTTTATATGTAGCATACTTTTATAGAAAAACATAAATGATTATATAATCATGGAACATATTTTAAAATATTATCAATAACGGTAACATATTCAAGAGCATAGTTTCAAAGAGGAACAATAACTTTTATTTATTCATGGAGCGTAGTTTCAAAGATTAACAATAATAGTTATATATTGATGGAACATAATTTCAGAGAGGAACAATAACGGTTATATATTCATGGAGTATAGTTTCAGATAGGAGCGCGTCCAGAATTCTCGCGCATTTAAGAAGCCGTTTGTTACCTAAAGATATACCTCACCCCAAATTGAAGGGGTAGGTTATCAACCTTTTTCTATACACAATTTTACAAATTCACATTTTAAGTATTATAGTTTTTTTTAAATTGAATAAAAAGGTGGAATTATCTCATTTTCAACTACGTTTAACGCAAAATATCATATTTCTGATATATTGAGGTAAATTGTGAGAAACACAAATCTAGTTTTCCCCAAAAGAATTTAATAATTTCTCTTTAGGGCTACAACAAAATATTTGAAGAAAATCGAGGATTTTTTTGGTGGTTTAAGGAAGTTTCCTACCTGTGATGTAACGGCAAGTAATGATAGGATTTCTCATGTTAATGTGTTTACGTTCTATTCGGTGGGTGGGTTTTAAAAATACAATATTGAAACAAAAAACATAAATTCTTAAATATATCTAAACATAGACTAACACTGTCAAAAAATTATTTGTTTTATCTTAAAACAGTATTTTGTAGGTCTTAAACGTATTATTTTTATATCTACAGATCAGACTTATAGAAATTTTCCTGCCTAGATGTAGATAAAAAATGTATGTGGAATCATATGTATATTAATAATAGGACATAAGAAACATATAAGCTTGAAATGCAAGTCAATGTTGTTCAGGTGTAAATAGTAGAGTAAGTGTTTATACTCGTCAGTGGAAAGGGGAAATATTTTCAGCAGGTAAACAGGATAACATACAGAATTAACTAATCGTTTTCTTCCCTCTCTTTCTATTTCTAAAAATTGGCATCCAAACCCGCTTTGGTGGCGTCGTGGTCTAACATGATATTCTCGCAGTATACTAGGCTGCTAATGACGAGGAGAAAGAGGTTTGAATCTCGGTTGGGTGTAGTGAGATGGGTTTTTCCAAAAAATGTTTTCCGCTCTCCCTCCGTGTAAATATTTGTACACTTCCTAAAATATATAACTTTCCTAATCCATAAAACTATTAGTGTAATCAGTACCCAAAAGAGTAGTAAGACGTGGTGTTAAAAAAAGGCGTTTAAGTGTAATAGTGTTTAAAGTACTTATGCCTGTCAAGCTAAGATGCAACCCGCTTCGCAAAATAGCTTCAAAATCAATAAGTAAGCATCGTCGTTAGCCTTCAAAACTGCCAATGAATGGTGATGATGTATCCGTCCAGGAAGACGGTGCCCCTTACATCCTTGGTGTTGTAAGCGTACTAAGATATGTTTTTTAAAGTTATAATGTTCTCAAATCCCGATACCTGGTAAGCAAGCGCAAGTTTACCGAGGAGTGAGAGCAGGGAATATCTCCAATAGCGCTTTGGAAACACAGACGCACCGTAGCGTGATCGACGAACAGCGGCCTCAGAAGAACCACAAAGGGCCCCGCCGAGAATAGGATTCTGCACACATCTCACGCTTTATCTCACGTCTTTTAACGTGAGTTTTAAGAGACTGGAGACTCACACATCAAGTTACAATCTGTCTCAAACTTCGGAACAATGGGGACAGCCACAACTTGCAGTAGCTTGGCTTGAGGGCTCATTGTTGACGTGATGATCCAGTACTCTGATTACAATTACTTTACTCGACTTTACAAACTTTCTGATCTAGGTACACTTAGTTACATCCAAAACTAGTTTTATTTTACAAAGTGTTTGGTCTAGGTAACTTAAAATATATTATATAGTAGGATATTGGTAGGAAAAAGGACCTTTCAGAGAGTAATTCCTACCGTGAATGGAGTATAGTTAGTATACGTTAAAATCTAGTCATACTTAACAAATTGTTTGGTTAAGGAACACTTAGTTGCATCAACACCATCTATTCAAATGTTATATAGTAACAGTTGGTCCTTCATTTCATCTCACAATCACCCTACCATTACACATTAGCGTAAGTGCGTATAACCCGAACGGGTAGTAAGACGNCAATCACCCTACCATTACACATTAGCGTAAGTGCGTATAGCCCGAACGGGTAGTAAGACGCGGTGCTAATAATAATAATAATAATAATAATAATAATAATAATATATAGTAACAACACCAGCTATTCACTTATTCCAGGGTAATGACACCTGAGCTCCTCAAATGTTTCATTGTAACATTAACATCAGCTATTCAATAATTCTTCGAGTGTAACATTAACACCAGCTCCTCAGTTGTTACAGGGTGATAACACTATATATTAAGTTTTTCCAGGGTAATAAAACTAGATATTCAGTTGCTCTCGGGTAATAGCACCAGCTATTCAATTGTTGCATGGTGATGGCACCGGTTTTTCAATTGTTTCAGGGAAATAACATCAGCTATTCAATTGTTTCAGTGTAACGATTAATGTTTTGTTTAACACTGTGATTCAAACTCCAACGTCCCCGTTATCTGCATCTCAGATCAGACGATCTTGACGTTTAGTCCACGTGCCAACTGATGTAGGCAAGACCGTAGAAAGCTAATTGACCTGGTCCTTTCTTTCAAACTTTTCATATCTAACAAATAATGTTTTGAGTAAGCAGGTATGTTGTTGATATTATGGGTGGGGGAAGGGTAATAACTTATATACATAAGTAACAAACTCCATCTCTAACCTTTATTTTGTTATTATTATTATTATTATTGGCACCGCGTCCTACTACCCGTTCGGGTTATACGCACTTACGCTAATGTGTAATGGTAGGGTGATTGTGAGATGAAATGGAGGTAAATCTGTGCCGGGACCGAGGATTGAACCCCGGCCGCCAGGACAGAAGTCTGACACCTTACCCCTAGACCACCAGGTCACCCTTTTATTTTGTTATTTAAGCCGCTCTTTTCTTAGGGTGCTTACTCAAGCAGGATCTTACAGGTGATAGCAAAAATGTTTGACTTATTTTCTCGGCTCGGCTCATTCCAATAAACGTCCTTTTGTTTTTCAATCCCATATGAATGTATGAGAAAAGAAGTGCAGCATTTGAAATGTTGACAGAGCTAATTTTACAATCGGAAGTTTTCAAGGTGTATCTTGAAGGTGAATATTAAAATATTCGTTAACTTAGTTGATGACATATACAATTAAAACTTTACTAAGAGTAAAAAATTAAACCTTAGGTTTTAATATGTATTTGTGGACCCCCCCTTTAAGGGGGGTATCCAACAAATTCCAAGAGCTCTAGTTAATTCCACGGGGGTTCAGCCCCCACCTTTCTACACCCACCGTTATATGTGTATATCCAGTGTAGAAATAGATATGGTAGCTCACAGGATATAACTTATCTTTATTGGAGGTCCCTCCATGTTATTTGCTAGACTATATATATGTTGTCTCGGTTAATAACATACAATCTGTTGTTCCAGAAGTATGAATTATCAGCTAGACTGGATGGTCATAAGGAACCAATTATATGACATGTCTGTTCCAGATGTTTGACCACCAGAAACAAACTGTTTATTGAAACATCTCTTAGTTTGCTGTTTCAACAATGCCACGTACTTTCTAATTTAAATGCATCAATGGAGAAATGGGGCAATCGTTTCTCCAGCTAGTTTTTAATTTTAATTGCTTTGTCATATTTCACTGCGTTTGACACACACACAAATATATATATATATATATATATATATATATATATATATATATATGTTTGGATATGGTTTGAACAAGGTGGATTGAAACATATTGGACTACGACAGTTCCTAGTTATGGAGGAAATAACTAATTAATTGCATATTTGAGAATTTAGTTTATAACAGAGGGAGTCACCTCAATAAGTCAAACACAAGATTTCTTAAAATAATTCTAATGTAGTATTACATTTAGTTAAAATATTTATTTTAATTTTTAATCTTTACTTTAGAACCCAAGGCTGGTAAAGGTTTAATCTAAAGGCTAGATATGAGGAAGGCTGTTTTATAGAAAGTGTACCCACATTAGCACGGAGAGAGTACTGGAAACACACTGATTAACCTAACATATATAACTTTTTTTAGCACCACGTTTTACTACCCGTTTGGGCTATACGCCTATGTACTAATTACACTAATGGTTTAGGCATTATGAAGGTTTAATTGAGAGTAAATGTACCCACATTTGTGTGAAATTCTAGTTGAAAACCATTTAGGGAAAAAACCCCTCAGTGCACCCGACTGGGATTGAACCCGGTCCCCCCGTCTCCAGCAGTCTACTCTAACATGAAAGTAGCGCGTTAAGAATACGCGGTCACAGAAGCGGGTATCACATAATAATATAACTCCCCTCTCACATGTATCCCCCATTAGCGCGGAAAGAGAACTATAAATAATGTATATAGACCCCCTTACACAATTCACCCGTCCTGTATTCGATGCATTGACCTCCCTCCATCAGAAATACAGCCTACTGCAAGCCTGACACCCCAAACCATGTGGGCATATGCAACAGTATAGGAAGTTAAGATTATTTGTGTTAAGCTTACCAGTATATAAAGAGAATGTCCAAGGCGCTAATCATCCATCCATATTAAAACCTTATACGAAAAATCGATCAACCAAAGATGAACTAAGATGGAGAACAAGTGAAGCATGACAACTGAGATTATGAGTCTAGACATTTGTGGAAGAGTTCATTAGTTGATTAGTCTAACGTTATGTTTACTAGTAATTATCAGGGCCTAGATTTTGATCACATAAAAATTATCAAATATTACTTCAATTTTTACTTTCTCTCGACACCTCAAAGAGAAAGTATTGTGATCGTCAAAAACTTTGAACTCGAGATTATGATAAATGTTGACGTTTTATGACGCCCTGAAATAAAATAAAAGTTGTTTTCGCAATACCGTCTGCCTGTTTATCTGTTTGTACCTTGAGTTAGAGCTGAAACTATTTTGCAGATTGGACTATAACTTAGTATCTTGAGTGTTCATAAGATCCCCCCAAGGGGTTTTTGAAATTAGATGTCCAGCCCTAAATTTAAGGGTAGTTTACTGATGGGTAAAGAGGAAAAATCAATTTTCTCGAAATTTGATTTAATAATTTTGATTAGATTTTATATCTAGGCGCTGTTTATTACTATAAACAAAATGGCAATTCTCATTTTCTCATTAAAATGATTTGAGGGTACTATACATGAATGAAATTTTCCAATTTTCATCATTTCTCAGCAACTATTTGAGAAACGAAATAAATTATCATTGTAAAATTGTAGTAGGCCTACTATTAAAGATACAAATATTTTACTTGAAATATATATTTATAAAACCAATAGTTTCTGAGCTTTAATCAGATATATAGACCTTTTAATTCTGCTATTTAAAATGAATTTGATTCTTAAGCCCTTTGATGGACAAAGATACAGTTTTCTCTTTTCTCAAATTTTCTGTAACAGTCTTCCTAGTTTCTAATACCATAAAGTATCAGTGTATATTATTTCATTCATGATCATTGTTGTATTGCTTGTACAACAATAAACAACCCTATTATTTCGTTTTACAAATAAAACGAGTTTTTATTAAATGTCTATTTTAAGATAAATGCACGGGAAAGTATGTGCGGTGCACCGTAACTTTTTTTTAGTTACCTATAAATATGAACAAAAACTCGAAATTAATAAACACGACTAAATCAAAAATACACTATACAATTTGGAAACTAAGGCAACTTTCCCACCGGACGAAGCATGAAATATTGCACCATTCTTTCAAAACATACAGCATGTGACAAACAGTACGAACGATCAGATAGAATGCAACATGGAACATAGCACATGGAACATGGCATATGGGAGACTCAAGTCGTATTGGAATCGTCTAACGAAGATCTATAATTATGCTGTACTGGCTATCAAAAGGCGAAATAAGAAACAACATAATATACCAATAGAAGTATAGTAAAGAGTGGTGAGTGGGACATAATATTGATCCAGCAACAAAGTGCGACAGTGACAAAATATCTGTCCGGCAGGACATTCTGAATGACAATCATTTGTAATCATAACAAGACCCATTGTGTCGTGGTCAGTGTACCTGGTTATGAGTCTAGGGGTACCAGGTTCAGGCAGCACCTTGGGTATTTTTCCTGAAAGGGGAGTTACACCAACGGTCACCAGAATTTGGTTGTTTACGCATAAGTTAGGTTAAGAGTTTACACTGATTCCACACCATCATACTCACTATCACCATCATACTCACTATCATCCTCATACTCACTATCTCCCTCATACTCACTATCACCTTCATACTCACTATCATCCTCATACTCACTATCATCCTCATACTCACTATCACCTTCATACTCACTATCACCATCATACTCACTATCACCTTCATACTCACTGAATCGTAGTTTATCCCTTTCCCAACAATAATTGAACGCTTGCTGCACGTCAATCATAGAGCAGTGAACCAGTCTACTCAATCAGGGACACATGATGCAAACAGCAACGCGTCATGTACCTCCTTGTCTAAATGATCTCTCTTGTTAGCAAGTGTTCATACACTGATGGCGCATGTGTCATGCTGCATGAGTCTGTTTCATCCAGTGTGATATCTGACTAAAATATAATGTCTAAGTGACGCCTTTAACAACTAAACTCTTGCCTCCTATTTTAAAATATTGATTTACAAATGTATGCTTCATAAATAATGGCTATCGCCTTCCAAAGTAGCCCCTTCAATCTTAAGGACGTTACCTACCTGTGACGTCACGACAGGTCAAAATAGGATTTCCTACGTTAGGGAATTTACGTTTTACTCGGCGAGTTTTAACGACACAACGTTGAAAAAACCCATAAATTCTTAAATAGTTATAAAATGGTCCTACAGTATCACAAAATAATTATTTTTATCTTTAAGTAGTTTTTTGTTAAAGTATATTTATAAATTCCTATAACTTTGGGTATTTGGCTTGGTCATGAAAATGGCCTGTATAAGCCTTCATGCCAGGATGTGGATTAAGAAAGTCGGGGGTAGCATATGTATAACTAAAATAGCAAACAATAAAAATGTAAAATTAAAAATCAAGTCAAGATTTTCAAGGCACAAATATTAAAGTGAGTGTGTAAACTCGTCCAAGGAAGGGGGAAAGGGTTATCAGCACATAGACAAGAGCCCTCTCAAGGTGAACTTATAATTTGATTCCCCTTCTTTCTATTGTGTACATTGACGTCTAATTGGGATAGTGCCTAGACTGCTTAGGTGCAACCCACATCGCAAAATAGCTTCGAAATCTCCAAATCAGCAACGTCGTTAATTGCAGTGTATCACCAGGAGTGTGTATTTTACAACCAGACCAGAAAGTAAGATACATAATTCATCACATACATTATCTTCTCATTCCCACAACTGTATGTTTGAAAGAAAATATCTATAGTATTTATAAATATATTTATTCAAGATAAATGTCTGAAAATGAAGACCTAAAAAAAAATTCTTCCACAACCATGGGACCATGAACAAAATTTATTTGCACATAAGAACTATCTGGGATGGAACAAAAAAAAGGATGGCATGTAATCAGAATTGGGGCCCTGATAACTAGTGTTCCACGTCAGCCAAATTAGGGAAGAGGCTAGCACGCTTGGCTTTGTATCAGGAGATCCAGTATGAATCAAGAATAGTTGAAAATTAAGATGAATTATTTTAAAAGTTAGGTTTAATATTGGTGATGTTCTTATAAATGTTAATGATATTCCATTTACTCTCTCAAAGTAGATATTTCAAGAAATCGAAAGCCGACACTTGCATTTAATCGTACTTATACTAGTGAACACATTTTGGCTATGAACGATATAATAGAGGAGCTTACAAATGGAATGCGAAAATAACTGTCGAGTGGCTAAAGTATGCAAACAATAACATTATACAAGCAGAGAAAGTACTATACTGGTATGAGTCTGCAAGCTGCAAGGGGTAAAAATGGTAAAAGTGTCAAATGTCATGAGTTTTTGAACCAATAAAAATGCTTTTGATCTCTATTATTTTAAAATTTATAGTTTATTCGGTGACCAATGGATTGGAGTTCAACATAAACAAAGTCCTGGTAGCACTTGCCCCCAGTTGTGTGTTTATTCACTTTAAACCAAGTCAGGCAGAGCGACAACCAACACCTGCTCCACATGCCAACAGGTAGTTTGACCTCGGTGCCATATCCCGTGTGTTGCACGCTTCACGCTCGTTGACCGCTCCTCACACCGCATGCACCACGGGCTGGTGACCAGACACCTGCGTCTGTACAGGGATCACCATCAAGGGGAGGAGATTGATCAGGACCACGGCATGGTGGAATAGCAACAAGAAGGAGGAGGCACGAGTTTGATCTCTGTCTGTTATCTGCAAGAGTATCCAAGACACCAGAGTTTGATCTCTGTAAGATTATCCAAGACACCAGAGTTTGTTCTATGTAAGAGTATCCAAGACACCAGAGTTTGTTCTATGTAAGAGTATCCAAGACACAAGATTCTGTTCTCTGTAAGAGTATCCAAGACACCAGAGTCTGTTCTCTGTAAGAGTATCCAAGACACAAGAGTCTGTTCTCTGTAAGAGTATCCAAGACACAAGAGTCTGTTCTCTGTAAGAGTATCCAAGACACAAGAGTCTGTTCTCTGTAAGAGTATCCAAGACACAAGAGTCTGTTCTCTGTAAGAGTATCCAAGACACAAGAGTCTGTTCTCTGTAAGAGTATCCAAGACACAAGAGTCTGTTCTCTGTAAGAGTATCCAAGACACAAGAGTCTGTTCTCTGTAAGAGTATCCAAGACACAAGAGTCTGTTCTCTGTAAGAGTATCCAAGACACAAGAGTCTGTTCTCTGTAAGAGTATCCAAGACACAAGAGTCTGTTCTCTGTAAGAGTATCCAAGACACAAGAGTCTGTTCTCTGTAAGAGTATCCAAGACACAAGAGTCTGTTCTCTGTAAGAGTATCCAAGACACAAGAGTCTGTTCTCTGTAAGAGTATCCAAGACACAAGAGTCTGTTCTCTGTAAGAGTATCCAAGACACAAGAGTCTGTTCTCTGTAAGAGTATCCAAGACACAAGAGTCTGTTCTCTGTAAGAGTATCCAAGACACAAGAGTCTGTTCTCTGTAAGAGTATCCAAGACACAAGAGTCTGTTCTCTGTAAGAGTATCCAAGACACAAGAGTCTGTTCTCTGTAAGAGTATCCAAGACACAAGAGTCTGTTCTCTGTAAGAGTATCCAAGACACAAGAGTCTGTTCTCTGTAAGAGTATCCAAGACACAAGAGTCTGTTCTCTGTAAGAGTATCCAAGACACAAGAGTCTGTTCTCTGTAAGAGTATCCAAGACACAAGAGTCTGTTCTCTGTAAGAGTATCCAAGACACAAGAGTCTGTTCTCTGTAAGAGTATCCAAGACACAAGAGTCTGTTCTCTGTAAGAGTATCCAAGACACAAGAGTCTGTTCTCTGTAAGAGTATCCAAGACACAAGAGTCTGTTCTCTGTAAGAGTATCCAAGACACAAGAGTCTGTTCTCTGTAAGAGTATCCAAGACACAAGAGTCTGTTCTCTGTAAGAGTATCCAAGACACAAGAGTCTGTTCTCTGTAAGAGTATCCAAGACACAAGAGTCTGTTCTCTGTAAGAGTATCCAAGACACAAGAGTCTGTTCTCTGTAAGAGTATCCAAGACACAAGAGTCTGTTCTCTGTAAGAGTATCCAAGACACAAGAGTCTGTTCTCTGTAAGAGTATCCAAGACACAAGAGTCTGTTCTCTGTAAGAGTATCCAAGACACAAGAGTCTGTTCTCTGTAAGAGTATCCAAGACACAAGAGTCTGTTCTCTGTAAGAGTATCCAAGACACAAGAGTCTGTTCTCTGTAAGAGTATCCAAGACACAAGAGTCTGTTCTCTGTAAGAGTATCCAAGACACAAGAGTCTGTTCTCTGTAAGAGTATCCAAGACACAAGAGTCTGTTCTCTGTAAGAGTATCCAAGACACAAGAGTCTGTTCTCTGTAAGAGTATCCAAGACACAAGAGTCTGTTCTCTGTAAGAGTATCCAAGACACAAGAGTCTGTTCTCTGTAAGAGTATCCAAGACACAAGAGTCTGTTCTCTGTAAGAGTATCCAAGACACAAGAGTCTGTTCTCTGTAAGAGTATCCAAGACACAAGAGTCTGTTCTCTGTAAGAGTATCCAAGACACAAGAGTCTGTTCTCTGTAAGAGTATCCAAGACACAAGAGTCTGTTCTCTGTAAGAGTATCCAAGACACAAGAGTCTGTTCTCTGTAAGAGTATCCAAGACACAAGAGTCTGTTCTCTGTAAGAGTATCCAAGACACAAGAGTCTGTTCTCTGTAAGAGTATCCAAGACACAAGAGTCTGTTCTCTGTAAGAGTATCCAAGACACAAGAGTCTGTTCTCTGTAAGAGTATCCAAGACACAAGAGTCTGTTCTCTGTAAGAGTATCCAAGACACAAGAGTCTGTTCTCTGTAAGAGTATCCAAGACACAAGAGTCTGTTCTCTGTAAGAGTATCCAAGACACAAGAGTCTGTTCTCTGTAAGAGTATCCAAGACACAAAAATCTGTTCTCTGTAAGAGTATCCACGACACAAAAGTCTGTTCTCTGTAAGAGTATCCAATATACAAAAGTCTGTTCTCTGTAAGAGTATCCAAGACACCAGAGTCTGTTCTCTGTAAGAGTATCCAAGACACAAGATTATGTTCTCTCTAAGAGTATCCAAGACACAAAAGTCGGTTCTCTGTAAGAGTATCCAAGACACAAGAGTCTTCAAGCGACACAAATAACCATTCATTTCAAGATCCCCATGAAATGTATATTAGTTAAATTAACTAAACAATTCAAGAAAATGGGATGAAGCGAGGTAATTTGAGTAAATTGCATAAGCTCTACTATGTATAAAGTATTTGAGGATAATGAGATTTAAAGTGAAACACCCTCCTAATACATTTTATTTGACTCATGCCCCACTTTCCCTAGAGGAAATCACTGTGTCAACCCTCCTGGCAGCAATGAATAATTGCTAAGGTCATTGCTACAAAAATGTTCAAACTTGATAGACTACATTCAATAGCTCGATACATCCAGTAATCCGACCTTTTATGTCCTTTTCTCTTCCTTCCCCCAATCCTCGTGGACTCCTATACTATACAGTGGTCTTTTTCACTACGTTTCAAGCAGGAAACACGTGTCATTTCTGTGAACTATGGCGTGTTTTTAGTGTTTTTTTGATAAAGTGTATTGACAGGCTTTTATATTCAGAAACATAAACATGAAAATATTTTCCTGTAGCAGAATTATTGATACAGAGGGCGGCGATACAATCTGTGAAAAGGGCACTAACATGCGATGAAATCGAAGGAATAGTTTCAGGTGAGTCTTGAACTTGATGAACCGATGATAACGGATGAGAGAATCATAGCGGAAACTGAGTCAACAGAAGAATGTAACGAGAGAGAACGATTACCTAGCTTCTGCATCAAATCTAAAGATGCACTTGCCCGATACCAGCGTGCAATGGTCTAAAGAAATAATTACTATGGATAATACACCGCTTACCATAAATTAGGATAAAATATAAAACAGAACATACATTTGCATAAAACATACTACCATTGATAAATTCGTGTATTTTTTTAGTAATGTCTCTATATAATTTAAGTAATACGGCACTTTCATTATTTTGATATTACGCTGGTTTTCATGGTGTCGGATTATCCAGTTTATACTCTAGTTCTGAAATTTAGTTTTTGTTAGTAATCGTTATAATTTGAAACACACTAAACAAAAAAGTACTTCTAGCAGAGGTCCGAGCTGTCTTATCATACACTTTAGACAAGCTTTACACTTTGGTGATATTTTACGGGAATCTTTGGGGAACGATTTCCCAAACTGTCCTTATCTGAACCTCTCTAAGTGGTACAGTTCTTATAAAACACCCTCCTCATCACTATCCATTAGATTGTTAATCTTGTATTGAATTATTTTTTACTACAGGTATTTAACTTGCACTTTCTGAATAAACTGTTTAGATATGAACACGAATTACAAAATACTATAATTATAGATAAAACAAAATGCCCATCGAAACAGAAATGTGAAGAGTAGACTCCCATTTCACCATTATATATTTTTGGCCAGGCTGAGGATCGAATTCGATATATTAGCTCATCTAGTGGATACCAACTAAAGTAAGTAGTCGTACTGTATTGAACTTAGAGTCTACTATTAGTAAAGCAGAAGTTTCTTGTACTTAGCCAAATTTACAGTAAATGCATAGTCATTCTTTAAAAAAAAAATCTACATGCAGTGTTTAAGGGGGAGGGGGGTGAAAGGTAACGCGAACTAAGGTCCATTTGTTTCAGTTTTGAATAAAGCGGCCGGGGTTCAATCCTTGGTCCCGGCACAGATTTATCTGATTACCAAACCCCTCCTTCACCTCTGACAATACATCTTGTGAATGTGGGGAATGCCTGGCCTCCACCATGGTTCGGATTCCACGTTAAACTGTAGGTCCTCCATTTCATCTCACAGTCACCCTACCATTACACATTAGCGTAAGTGCGTATAACCCGAACGGGTAGTAAGACATGGTGGTAATAATAATAATTATAATAATAGTTTTGAATAAAGGAAACATGTTTTAGAATAAATAAATAAAATATTGTTTTAATAGATATGTTTAGTTCAATTTTTACTCATGGTAATCCCAAATATTTTTTTAATATCTGTCATTGGCTTTGCTTAGTCTGACCAAGAATTTTTCTCCTCATTTAAAAGTCTCTTGTCAAATAACGCAGTGGCCAATATGTAGAAAAGTATAGGTCTACACAATATTTCTGCTGAAACCATATTTTAATTAGTTTGTTTAAAAAAGTAGTTTGTTATAAAACTAGAAAAATATGGACCTTAATTCGTGTATGTTTCTTTCGCAACTTAAAAGACCGTGTTCCGTAAAAAGAGATCTACTCCCTAGTTACAGTTTGCTCCGTCCACTAAATCCCGATATGTAAGGCCCGTATTCTGTGAGAAGAGTTCTACTCCCTAGTTACAGTTTGATTCTGTCCACAAAGTCCCGATATGTAAGGCCCGTATTCTGTGAGAAGAGTTCTACTCCACAATTACAGTTTTCTTTGTCCATAAAATCCTGATTTATTGTTCTATAGTGCGTTGCACTTTGTAGAAGAGGGATCAATTTTACTTACTAAAGGACTATAGTTACAAAAGACTTCGGAGTAAAAACCACAGATAAATAAATAAATGAATATCGATGTACAAATCAGAATTGACCACATCATTATTAGTAAGGGAAACGGTTATTATTTTATAAACGTGTTGTAGTTCATTTACGTTCCTTTAATAATATGTAATTATTATAAAAGTGAAAGTAATTTGTCAGTAATTATTTTTAACTAAAACCTATAGACAAAAAATACAAGTATGAAAATGTTGATTGTGTTTAGTCTAGATTTTTTTCCCCTTCTAGAAATTGCTCGGTCAAAGTGCTCATTTTTCCAACTGGGTGACACGATACTAAGTAGTTAAGGACACGGAGTGTGTGCACAAAATTAAAAGTCACACACGATGGATTCAACAGTAGTCATTCTATTTCATATTTTTAACAAGTGTATAAAAGTTATAATTAGTGATTTAATGATATCAAATCATTACGATTCACAAGGTATAAGGTCAAATTTGTTATTTTATGTTTTTCATGTATCATTGTTTAGGTAAAGTTATTGAAATATGGGGCTGTAATTTAGTATAACTAGACATTCATATGAAGTATAGTATTATAAATACTGCATTCCGTACAACATAAATATATAGATGTCTAGTTATACCAAATTTCAGCCACATACATTAATTACTGTACCTAAACAACGGTACGGGAAAAGCATAAGATAGCAGATAACCTGTAAAATGTAATGAAATTTGAAGTCAATTAATTACTATTTATAACTTTTATACACTTGTTAAAAATGTGCAATAAAATGTTGATGGTAGAATGACCTTAAGGACTATCTATAAGGATACAGAGCCTTCAAAGCTCTTACGAGAAATTTTAGCCCTCCCTTCTTCATCTTCTGCTCCATGCTCCAGGCAACCCGCATCGGTGCTCGCATGGTCTAATGTGTCACTCTCGTGTTAGAGTGGACTGCCGATGTCAGGAATATCAGTGTTAGAATCCCGGTCAGGTGTAGAGTCTGTTCATGATAGGTTTTTACCTGGAAGACAGTTCAAAAATTACATGTTTAGGTGTTGGGTCACCAATACTTGTAAAATATTATTGTTTAGTTATAAATGTTAAGTTTTTAAATTAAATGTTATATTATACATTTAAAATAACATAAACTTATGTTTTGTCATACTATTTTATTACTTTTAATAACCTATTTTTACCCAATCCGAAACAATATTTTAAACATAATTAAAAGTAATTATTCTTCGTTTTGGAACGTTATCGACTAAGTGTAATTTAGTGCATACATCAATACCTCTTAATACAAGCATCGTATTTACTCGGAAAATAGAAAAACTTGTCTTTTTTTATATATAATTAATTATTTTATGATTATTTTATATCTCGAAATATTTAACTGAATAACATATTTTAATCCACTCCGTTGGTGCGTCATTGTAAAGAACTTGTTTCCGTCATGTTTATTCACATGGTTTAAATTCATTGGTCACCATTTTGAATTTAGTTTCGTTAGACCTTTAGTGAAAGTACTGGGAATAGTATTTTTAAGTGGAATAAAAAGAAAAAAAAATAATAAGTTTTGTGCCCGACCTCAAATAAATATATGAATAGATTGGCCTAAACTACTGTAGTTAACTATCACATTCATAAACTTTCATATGTTTTTTACAGTTATCTAAAGAGATAGATGTCAGCTATTGGAGTAGGGATACATTAGGGACTATTTCTATTAACTTTTTGAGCTATTATACAAGTATAGTTAAGGTTGTGAATGTACTTTGCTGAGACTGTTTTTCATAAAGGTTTTCCAACTTTCTCTCTTTCTTTCCAAATAAATGTGGGTTCATTTATTCTAAAATTATACATTACTCATCTTTATTCAATTAGAGTAGGTCTAATCTATGAACAATGCCTCAGCCCAGTCGCTAGCTGTATACTTACTAAGCAAAGTATCTCAGGTTAGATTCTCGGCATAGCTAGGAAATTTGTCCTTTTTGAAATGCGTATTTTTCCTTTCACCGTGAATATGGAAACTACATTTGTACTCCACCGTGAATGGAGCTGTTGTCTCTGTCTGGGAAGTGGTCAGAGGGTGTCCTTGAGCCGAACTTATGGGCTGTGTCAGTTTCGACTAGCGTGGCTAAACCGTGTGTTTATTTCCACTGTTCGAACACACACACATCCAATATTTTCCAGTGGCTGATATTTCCAGTCACAGAGCCTAACTCTGGCACGGCCATTGTTCACCGACTCGGCAAGGGCTATTGTGAGCATCCTCCCGCCAGAGTTAGTTTACCAACAGCTTGTATTCGATGACGGTGGAGATCATTTACGCCCTTTAGACATAAAGTGAATACATCTCTCTAGATTCTAACACAGTTGTAATCTCCTTCCTCCGTATAATATAGTGTCGGTGTGCTACAGAAAGACCGCTGTGATTGGCTACGGTGTGGTTGCAAGTGGCTGAAGAAACGTGTGTTTGTTACGAAAAGATAGAATGGATTGGCTCAAACGTTTTTGACTGAGCGTAATGAGGTTTATAAATGTGGGTTCATTTATTCTAAAATTATACATTACTCATCTTTATTCAATTAGAGTAGGTCTAATCTATGAACAATGCCTCAGCCCAGTCGCTAGCTGTATACTTACTAAGCAAAGTATCTCAGGTTAGATTCTCGGCATAGCTAGGAAATTTGTCCTTTTTGAAATGCGTATTTTTCCTTTCACCGTGAATATGGAAACTACATTTGTACTCCACCGTGAATGGAGCTGTTGTCTCTGTCTGGGAAGTGGTCAGAGGGTGTCCTTGAGCCGAACTTATGGGCTGTGTCAGTTTCGACTAGCGTGGCTAAACCGTGTGTTTATTTCCACTGTTCGAACACACACACATCCAATATTTTCCAGTGGCTGATATTTCCAGTCACAGAGCCTAACTCTGGCACGGCCATTGTTCACCGACTCGGCAAGGGCTATTGTGAGCATCCTCCCGCCAGAGTTAGTTTACCAACAGCTTGTATTCGATGACGGTGGAGATCATTTACGCCCTTTAGACATAAAGTGAATACATCTCTCTAGATTCTAACACAGTTGTAATCTCCTTCCTCCGTATAATATAGTGTCGGTGTGCTACAGAAAGACCGCTGTGATTGGCTACGGTGTGGTTGCAAGTGGCTGAAGAAACGTGTGTTTGTTACGAAAAGATAGAATGGATTGGCTCAAACGTTTTTGACTGAGCGTAATGAGGTTATATTTTAACTTGACAGTTTGGTCATTTCATCTATCTGTCAGTATCTTTGTTCCGTGAAACTGTCACATTAATATACCAATTTTAATTAAATTAGTCAGGGATATTCTTTGAGCCTACGCCAAACAACGTACGTGCAGTACAGGGTTTCTCAAACTGGTTATTCAGTTCAAGATGGCTGCCGATCAAAAGGTTTTTCGTTTATTAGCTCATCTCAAGTGATTTAAAATTAAAATTCCAAGCTTATCGATTAAGTATCAAATGGATATATTTGTTTTAAATTCTTGACATACATTGCAAGACAAACGTTTTAATTCACGTGATCAATAATTATCTTATATGAATATATTGTACTGTTGACTTTATTTTTTTGTCTAACATGATCACCAAGAAAATATATCAATTTCAAAGGATGAATTATAGGAGATATTTCACCTAGAAATCCAAAGAGACTTATTAAGATTGTAGTAATAATAGTAACATGAATGAGGCGAGGTCTACTGTGCACACTACTACTAGTAGTTTGCACCAATATACTATCAAAATGCTATGAGAAGATTTATTTTTATGTTTTCCATCGTATAACAAGAAATATATTTAATATTAATGATTTAAAACTCACAATTAAAATAGAATAAAATAATCTTACTTTGAAAAACCAAAAGTGCGCATTAATTTTAATGGGTTTTTTTTTGTGTGCCTAGAACTACATTTTTAAAGAAATATTCCTACTTTAGATTATCTATTGAGATCAATTTTAATAGTTTTACTCTTATAATATACTAAACTAATTAACGTATATTGGGGTAAGTTTATTATAATTTGCACCCTTTATTTTTTCCCGTGCGTGTATACACCAAATAGACCAACAGACAACTGCACAGATCAGATTCTTTAGGTACGTTTTTTGATTTCAATCTGAAGTTCAATCGATTCATAATATTGCATACTTGTAGATTTAAATTTTATATTTCATAAACATACTAAATTTTTTGTGGTTTGCAACATAAATTTCCGTGATTAAACTTGTTTTATTGTTACACTTAGGGGAAAGTGAGAGCAAAGGACAGCTCCTGAACTACTCACAAGTTCTGTGTTAGGCACGTGAATTGCCTAGTAAGATACATGAGTAAAAATCAATTTAAAATACTCACAAGTTAAAGCGTTGTTTTGTATAATATCTTAGAAAATTTATTATCAAGTAAACACCCAGTAAAACCTTTTTCTGACTTAATCAAGTTCATGGCAACTTCACTATTTCCTATATAGAAATTTAAGAAAATTTAAACTGTATGGGTTTACTTTCGGTTTATTCGCATGTGTTTCACGTATCTTTTATTTACTAATATTAGTTATTTATAAATTGTTATTCTCTGCAAACCTTAATCTTCTGGCCTTGATAATGGCAGACTGTGATAGTGACAAGTGGGTTTTAAGATACAAGTGTTAGGTTAACAATGATAATTAGTTCCTTTTTAGTCGACCTCAGTGGTCTTGGGGTAAAAAAATCTCGTCTCAGGAGCCAATGTTGGTTGTTTTAGATCCAACCAGGGTCTACGGATTTTTCTTGAGCGATAAAAATCCGTGGTACAACTTCCTTCGGAGGGGAAGTGAAGCCGTGTGTGCCATGTCGATTGTGGCGTGTAAAATAACCCTGGAAGGTATGTCAAAATATCTTTCTCGACAAAGTTGGTATACCCTTTCACCCTTGTTCATAGTGCTTCTCTTGCTGATATAATCAGTCGGTTCAGAAAGTGCACGTTAAATATCTCAAATCGAAAATAAAACCTCTTTAAGCCATTCAATGCCTTCTTGTTGTTCCTGTGAGCTCTTTATCGCAATCCAATCCCAACATTTTATGTATTATGTTATTCTAGACAGCTGTTATAAATATTGTTGATGTCATAACTAAGTTTGAGGACTGGCTGTAGTGAGATCATAGACCAGGTCCGAGGCTATGAACAGGAGATGTTCTTGTGATCCACGTCTCACTTTCCTTCCAGGGTATCTGCATATCCACATTAGGGGAGGGGGGAGCAAGTGCACACAAACTTGTGTGGAGGGTGAGTGTAAACAAATTGAGGAAAAACCACCCTCAGTACAAGCGACTGGGATTCGAACCCCGAGCTCCTCGTCATCGGCAGTCCAGTTTCTTACGAGAGTGAAGCTTTATATAAGTGGTAATCAACCTGGAGGTTTGCAAACAGAAAATATTGAATATCACCGATATAGATCATTCGACCACTGAAGAGGATTATTCGGAAATTAGGGAGTTGAAATTTCGTTTTAAGGTCCAGAGCAAAATATCATAAAACTAATCATACATTTTCGTTTCAAACGCATCTAAATATGATTAAACTATTTAGTTTATCTGGTTTTTTTTGCACCAGGTACTAATACCTGTCCGGGATGTTTACGTATTTACATTAATGGGGTAGAAATTAAGAAGATAATCTCGAGATAAAATGTATTTGCGAAGAGAGCTTGGAAATTCGCTTAGGATAACATTCAGTAATCCCGGTTGGGATTTAAACCTCTATCGCTCCTTTATTCTCAAACCAAACAGGATGAAACTGACGCCATAACCCACGCCTCCACCGATGCAGGCTATGTTGTATGGCTATTGAATTTCCTCATTTTGTGTTTTGAAGACATTTTACTACTTCCTATATTGCATCCATTATTTAAATGAAAATTTAAATGAATTAAATATAATTGACATGTATAATAAGTTTTTGTTAAATGTATTTCGTTTTAAAGGTGGTAGGATTTTAGCTATCTTAGCTATGCTTTTGTATTATCGTTACAGCGGGTACGATGGTGAAAATTGTCATATAAAGCGAGATTTTCCCTTTTACTATGTGGAGCCAACACCATTAGTATTTTTATTCACTGAATACAGATCCTGTGGTATTCAGAAGTGAAAGGCAAATGTGAAATTAGGATGTGAATGTATTGCCACTTCACTAGTTATGTAATTGAAAGAGCTAAGAGCAATTAAAAATAGTGGAGGCCACAAACTTTCTATTTTTATATTATTTTATTTTATTTTATTTAGTCTATAATATGAGATTATTATATAATAACTTAACATTGTATTGGTTGGTTGTTGGATTGTTTTACTCTTTTTTTTTAAATTATCTCATATTAAGTGAAAGTATTGTGATTGTGAAAAAAATCAATCTCGAGATATTGACAAATGTTTACGTTTTACTGTATGGGAACATGAACCCAAAAAAGTGGATTTTACAATTCTGTCTGTCTGCCTGTCTGTCTGTATGTATGTCCCTGGCCACGGATCAAAAACGGGTTTATGGATTTTGTTCAAATTTTATATTTATATTTTATAGAGCTACTGTTCGATTGTGTCGTCCTACGTCCAAAAACCTGTTCAGATTATAGGCATACAACTATTATTAATTTTATAGCGAGACCCAGTGATATTTCTGATAAGATGAATATTTTATTTTTAAGTGTTCTTATAATATTAAACCATTTTTCCAGGTACATGGATTGTGATCCTTTAATATGCGTAAGCTTACAAACAATAGTATGCGTATAACGCATATAGTTTGTAGGCATTCTAAATAACAAACGCATTTACGACTCTCCCTACTCAACTTTCTAAATAGACAAAGGTTGAGTTCAATTCCTCACAATCAAACATGTAGGGAATTCAAATCGAACCAATAACTGATATTTCCAATTTGCTTTAAATTGGAACGTACGTGAAGTTTAGCAACACGTTCATACAAAGAAGATTACTTAATTTTGTGTTAAAATAATATTTGTAATTCTAGTTACAAAACTACTTGTGTCAGTGGTACTAAATCCGTAATTATCAAAAACTTGCTTGGGTGGCTGCATGGTCTAAGGCACTTCTCTCAGTAGATTAGATTGTTGATGACGGGGAGATCAAGGTTCGATTCTGGGTTGGGTGTATTGAGGGTGGTTTATCCAATCTTTCTCCAAGCAAATACAGGTACACGTCCTATAAATATAACCTCTTAATCCCTAAGACCATTCGCGTAGTTAGTACATAATAAATCGTATAACCCGAATGGTTAGTAACACAAAGTGCTAATTTTTTTAAATCAAAATATTAGAAATCTTTGGAGGAAAATCTTCATTGGGAACATAATTTAAACCAATAAATGTCTTATATAATTATGGTTAGTACAAAACCACCACTTAATAAATATTGTAAAGTTGTACATATAGCCTATTATTTTATTTTCCCTTTATAGCTTCACTTGAATAAATTTATGCCAATAGAATCATAGATAATGATAATCACCAGATTCGTGTAAATAGATATTTTATCTACATGTATGCATTTTTTTAAATAATCTAGACATTTATTGCAAACCTTTTACATCTATATAGCACATGAGCACACAGCTTATAGATTTGAATCAAGCTAAAACACTGGGCCATCTATTACATGTTCAGACCTAGATCTTATATATTTACTAATTGGATAACAGAACGAAACCATATACAAATATAAATGTAATTGTCAGCAATACTTGGAATTTAGCCAGGGGTCCCTACAATGTAATGTCCACACTATTAAACATATAATTGACTATACACTTCGTTTATCCTGGAAGGTAGCAAGCTTACCTTGCACGATTACACTATGGCACAGCTTATTTGATAGGGTCATAGTGTAATCCGTCAAGGTAAGACTACTGCATTTCAGGGTATACAAAGAGTGGACGAAGTGATTGAGGAATTTGCTGATGAAAGATTATGAGAAATTATATTATGGTGATATTTTTCACACAACCAACCCGTTTAGTAAAAAACAGTGACAAATAATAATAAATATTATTGTTAAAGATAAATAGGTAGACAATTTTGTTATAACCTGATCATTTTTGGCTTGGAAAGTTTCCCATTTTAGAATACGCACATTACATATATACGGTTTCCAAAAAAATACATTGATCATAAAGTACCATTTGTAGTCTAGCCCTCTCCCCCTCCACGCCACCCCTCGTTAGACAAACTTGTTTTCTACGGCCTACCTTAGTGGTCGAATGGTCTAAAGCGTCACTCTCGTATTGGACTGTACTGCCAATAATGGGGCTATTGGGGTTGAAATTCCGGCCGGGTGTATTGAGGTAGGTTTTACTTTAATGTCTTTCTACTACCTGTCCACGAAAATTCAAGTACACTTACGGCTCATCACAGGCATATTAGACTTTAGAGTAATTATTAGTGAATATCCGTATCCAAACGGGTATTAAGACGCTGTGTTAAAATATAAAGAGAGAATATATCTATGTCATGGTTAAAGATACCGTAAATAGACTAAACTAACATGATCCTTTCCTAATGACGCTTCCCTGAGAGTCAGTATTTTGAACAAGAATCCTACCAGGAACCTCTATGGCGGTGAAGGATACGTCTGTCTCCAACCTTGGAGCCCAGGGTTCAACCCCTACTCTCTGTCATTGGGTTCTGCCATTGTGATTTGAGCTACGAGGGCCCCTGGAATATCAACGACCCTAACGTGGTGTCGGGAGGGTGGGGGGCAGCAGGAATCACGGGTGGCTGCTGCAGCTCCGGCCAATGAAGGCGCGCACCGCGGCGTAACACTCATTAGATGAGGCAGTAACATCTTCCATCTCGCGCTCTGCTAGTCATTTGTTTCCAACCGTATCATGGCGCACGGCACGAGCCCAGGCACGAGCCGGGTAGATACCTCATTAGCGAAGAGGGTTCCTCCTCTTCGAGGTCACTGGCTTGCCCGGGGACCTTAATGAGACATTCTTCCTCTTGAGTCGCGTGCTTAGGTGGCTGTCCATTGTTGTTCTCTTGGCAGGTGCAAATATTCATTCACGAGACTTTGGGATGGAACACATGAATAGCGACATTTCTCAGAATGAATTGTTGAGAACATATCTACAACAGTAGGGGTATTAACGAGTCTTTGGGATGGAACACATGAATAGAGACATTTCTCAGAATGAATTGTTGAGAACATATCTACAACAGTAGAGGTATTAACGAGTCTTTGGGATGGAAAACACGAATAGCGACATTTCTCTATATAAACGAGTGAAAACAACAATGGTAGCTAAGTTGTTCTGAGGCGTTAAACTTGACCTTTTGGTCTCCGATAGCTTAGAGGTAATGGTTCGAATTCTAGTAGGGGTTTGGGTGGGATTTCCACACGTTATTTTCAATGTAGTTCTTCCAACTCCTTTTCAAGATAATTTGGAATAATTCCTCAAAAGTTATACTCCTCATTATTTTGACTTATATTATGACGATTATAGCTCTTGTTGACTGAACCAATAGAGAAAGAAAGAGATTCAAGCAGCGACGTGACGGGTATTGTTGGCATTTAGTCCAAACTCTAACAGCGAGTTGTTCTCACCCCTCAGTAGAGCACTCATTGGTCAGCTATCAACGAATATACACTCCCATGTGAGGTATGTAGAGTATAGACTATATGTAGCAGGTCAAATGGAGACTGTTAGGAGGAGAACATATCACAAGTACAGTTTTAACAAGCTCTGCTCACCCTGGCAACGCTCCACGACATGACACTGGATTCACAATTATTACGCTCAACACAAAAGGTATTAGTGACTAAATATTAAGGTTAGAAACTAGGAGGCTATCTTAGAAGAAATGCGCCCGTACTTGCGTGACAAGAGGTATTCATAAAGCACATGTGGAAAATCACATCCCACACACTCGGCCAGGTTCTAAGCCACGAACTTCCCATCAAGGACGACCAAGCTCAATGCGAGTCCGACTCCATAGCAGGGTCGACGAGCGTCGCGGGTGACTACCAAACACTGGATTCACAGAACGTTATGCCCCGTTTTGCTGAATACCCTTGCGGCTGTTTCAATCTTGGAGACGCGAGGCTAGGTCTGTCCATGTGTTTCAGAGGAACACGCACCTGTAAATATGTTGCTGTGAAGTAATTAATAGTAGTATCTAATTACCGTGTTGGTTAATGCCTTGGCTGTTCCAGGCCGCTTGTTTTGAGCAACGGGAGCAGCCAGCGTCCCCGTCACAGCAGTGGATGTACAACGGAGGCGCACAAAGTGACTTGCCCACACCAGGGATCAAACGGTCCAATACGTCGGTTTCACAATCATTTTTATAGCACCGTGTCTTACCATCCATTCGGGTTGTACGCATATGTATTAATTGCGCCAACTGGCTAGGCATGGGGGGGGGGGG